>CABFVX010000537.1:19522-59057 GCA_902151425.1 Timema shepardi | reverse complement strand
GTGGACATTATGAAAATGGATACAAATCAGACTTTTTATTTGTAATGCGTGTTTAAGAAAATGTCTGAATGGCTGCCATTCAAAATGGATACAATTCAGGATTTTGTGGATATAATGCAAATATTTCTAGTGGATACAAATCAGGATTTTTGTTAAAGTCGTTTATTTGAAAACTGTCTGAATGGCTACCATTCAGAAATGGATACAATTCAGGATTTTGTGGGTATTATGATAATGGATACAAATCAGACTTTTTATTTGTGGTGCTTGTTTAAGAAATGTCTGAATGGCTGCCATTCAGAATGGATATAATTCAGTCGTCTCTAATTTTGTTCCTTCCCCCCACTCATGGTCTTAAATGTGTTTTATATATGTCTTAGCATGACACGACAACCAGCTGTTGATGTTTCGTCCTGCTGGTGTGCTAGGGTTTGTATGTGAATTACTGTTAAATATTGTCGAACAAAAGAAAACATAGCACATTAATGGAAAAAGCAACACTAACCAATTAATTATATATATGAAAGGCAAAGCTTGGGGGATGAATGATTATGACTTTAGAGATCAGCCGTAGCTGAGTCATATTTAAATAGATTGAAAAAGACACCCGGACATGGGAATTGAACCCAGGACCTTTGGCAAAAGGCACTAATGCTGTATGTTTGAGCTATCCAGGGCCTGTCACATGCTAAGGATCATTCTTTACTCATAGCTTAAAGTAGAGTTTGTAAGAAAATCAATTAACAAATAATTGTATATATATATATAATATCTAGTAATATATATATATTACTCGATATTATCTGGAATAGAGCACTAGGTTAAATCATGGTTTAATTTAGGAGGGATAGCCAACACACTTACCTTGGTGATAATGGAGTATTAATTGTTTTGATAGAACACTAGAAAACACACAAACACGTTTTTAAGGACAAGCTTTCACTGTCACAGACAGCTTCATCAGGTCAAGAGAGTAGACTGATGCTCTTGGTTTCCCTGCAAGGTTGACTGTCCACAGCCGACTGTTTTTCAGTTATGATATCAATGTATGGATAGCAGCACTATGAATAAATAGATAGATAGAAAACCGACCGTCGTTATGAACCGCCAGGACTACATCATTGAAGCTGAGAGGCAACTATCTGACACCCAAACTTACACCCAGTTAACTCAAGACCCTACCAATAATTATAACAAACAACTACAACAGATTATCCAACAAGAATCGCAACATAAAGATCTCAATGAAAAGACTGTACAAAACTTAACCCCTTAGAAACCAGCCACACCACAGTTTTACCGATTTCTGAAGATTCACAAGTGAACATTCCCTCCTCCAAGCCGACCAATTGTATCAGGACGTGGCTCACCCACAGAACGCATATCAGTATTTGTGGACTCACACCTGCAGCCTCTGGTCAAGAATTTACCATCTTACATCAAAGACACAAATCATTTTCTAGAACGACTTCACACACTGGCCACTCCTCTTTCACAGCACGCCATTTTGGTCTCAATTGATGTTACATCACTCTACAGCATATCCCCCATAGCAACGGAGAAATAGAGGAATATCTCAACACACGTCCTCCTGGTACCAGACCCACTACCACATTTCTGATAAAACTATAAAATTCCATTTGGAGGAAAATTACTTCAGATTTATGGACAAAATCTACTTAAAAATTAAAGGTACTGCCATGGGAACGTGCATGGCCCCATATGCAAACTTGTATATGGGGAGACTGGAACGTATGTTCCTGGGCAAACAACCGCTACAGCCCCTTTGTTGGTTCAGATTCACTAATGACATCTTTATGATCTGGAGCAGCACCACTCAGCAACTCAAGTCCTTCCTGGCAGACCGCAACAAATTTTCAATGCTAAGAATTACCTGGAAAATATTCACATCCAGCATTACTTTTCTGGATGTATAAATCAAACTACATCAGGGACACCTGAAAACAACTGTGCACACCTAGGAAACCAACCCAGCAACATTATCTCCATTATGACAGCTGCCACCCTATGAGCACAAAGAGATCACTCCCATATAGCATAGCCATTAGAGCCAAAAGAATTGTCTCCAACCACAATGACCTTTTACAATATAATAAAAAACTGCAACACGCTTTTATGAACATAGGCTACTCCAAAGCATTGGTGAGTAGTCAAATAGACAGAGCTCAAAATAGCGGGCCCACAACATCAACAGGAAGAAACAACATTATCCCTCTGGTCACTACATACCATCCTAAACTCCACAAACTCAACAATATCTTGAAAACAGGTTTCCCCATATTGTAATCATCCACCACTACACAACATATCTTCAAGGAGCCTCCAAAAGTAACTTATAAACAACCAGCCAATCTACGGAACTTACTTGTAAAACCCAAACTGCCGGATCCCACTATTCAACCCAAACCCAAACAAATATCAGGTTCATTTCCTTGCAACCGCACCCCCTGCAAAACCTGCACCATACATAAACTAACAAATTCATTCTCCAGCAACTTAACTAAAATAAATTATCCTATAAAAGGCCACCATACTTGTGATTCTGAAAACCTCATCTACCAACTGGAATGCAACCAGTGTCAAGCACAGTACATTGGTCTCACAACAGAAACACTAAGAAAGAGAATGAATGGTCATCGACATGACACAAAAATGAAAAATAAAGATAAGCCTGTAGCATCACATGCCTAAACCCATAAACTGGACTTTAATCACTGTTACACAACCAAGGTGGTCAAATCCCTGAACAAAGCAATATGCAACCCTTCACAACTAAGGATATGGGAATTGGCCCATCAATATATCATCAAATCCAGACAAGCCCTTAACCTCAACCTTGGGTAATTCCTCTTATTCCTACCAGCATACTTATTACTACATTCAATGTCACAATAATAATACAGTATATAACACAATTTTTAGTTTTTCTATCTATGTATTCATAGTGCTGCCATCTATACAGTGATATCATAATTGAAAAACAGTCAGCTGTAGACGGTCAACCTTGCAGTTCAACCAAGAGCATCAGCAGCATCTTGACCTAATGAAGTTGTCTGTGACAGTGAAAGCTTGTCCTTAAAAATGTGTTTGTGTTTTTTTAGTGTTCTATCAAAACAATTTCTACTCCAGTATCACCAAGGTAAGTGTGCTTGCTATCCCTCCTAGATATTGTTGTTGTAATTTTTTTTTCTATCAACCAATGATGATCCAAACGTCCTTGACATTTCAGGTCCAGATTAGTAAGATTGTGCTGTATTTGTAGTAGTTATGTAGTCCTCAAGCAAATAAAAGATGTTACATAATTTGTAAAAAATGTGTATTGTGCTTATTTTGGAGTGGAACTTAATGACCAGGATATGCAATCAATAAATACCACAAAGAATTTGCCAAATTTGCATTGAAGCTAAGAGAGTTTGTAAAAATTGTAATATTTTTTTTATAATTTCAATGCACAAAGTCTGTCAAATTTAGTGAAAATTTGTGAAAAACTAATTTTCTACTGTGATTTCTGATAAAACCTGGCATAATGGAAACAAAAGTAAGTCAATTTTTGAATCAACGTTAAAAAATTATTCATAAACATACTTTTCATAAAAACATCAGCAAATAATTATTTTTGAAATGCCGGCTAACCATTACCAAAAGTAATAACGCAGAAATAAAATGCATATCAGATGTCACGCAGTCATAAAATGCATTCACCAAAATAAGTTTCAAAAAACGAGACTGTAAATTTAATGTTATTTATTATTTTTGAAAGAAAGTGCCGGTGAAAATTTAATATGTAAATTAAATGTCAATCCTGAGTAGGACAAACTATCTTTAAACTCTACACTTCCAATTTGAATCTTTAGGTTTGTTGTCTAACTCATATCCAAAGAATCAAGACCAATGACATGGGCAATCTACCTGAGCATGCAATCAGAGCACTCATAGGGTGACTCGCCGGTATGCCGTCGCCGATGCTCCTTGAAGTGGGAGGGGTGACGAAACTTGCGGCCGCAGTCAGCACATGTGAAGCGGGTCTGGTTCGAGTGGATAAGCATGTGGTAGTTGAGGCTGTGTTGGCGAGTGAACACTGACCCACATATGCGGCACTCATAAGGTTTGATTCCTGTTGGATTAATCAAAATTAGTGTCCAAAATCAGCTAAACCTTGAAACCTTTAACCATATATTACATTAATTCCATCTCACACATTACTACCCATCTGGGCTGTACATATTTAACTACACAAAATGGGATAGGATGAGGAAGGTAGAATTTATAAGAATCATATCCACATTTGCCTGGAGAGAGAGTGGGAAACTATCTAGCAGAAACCACCCCCAGAACACCCATACTGGATTTGGAACTCGATCTTTCTTAGTGGCAAGCTACAGTAGATTATATGGGTCTAAATTTAGTCTGCGTACCCACTAATGTGGCTTTTTTATTTGTTGCGTGTAGGTTAAGGAAATAATAATATTTGTAATCTTATAACTTGAGACGTCCTGATTATAGCTGTAATAAACTGACTATAAACTATGTTTTCCCCGATGACTCAGACCTGGTAATCGAGTATAGTGAGAAATGAAAAGATGTATTAGTGTTATTTTCCATGGTCAGATTTTGTCTGCTATAATCTGCAACTCCAACCTAAGTCTTTCGATAACGGACCCTTTAAAAAAACATACAAAGCTTTTCCGATATTCAAAAGCTATGACTCAAACAGTAAAAAATTTAAGAAAAAAATCAGCACAAATTGAAAATGTATAAATAGTATTGTACACCTTTTGAATCAAAGTTAATCATAAAAAATAATTCAAAATGGGAGCTTTACCATTGAAACTAAATATTAATTTGATACACTAATAAGACTAGTTGAGGAGTGCAATTAGGTATTTTTCTTTCAGCCTCATTAATGTTATGTTCTACACTCAATTCAAACAATGGGGGGGGAAATAATTCCAAAGATTAGAATTTATTTTGAAAAAAAAATTAGGGTGAATTGTGGCCTTTTCTTTTTGTGTGTATGTGTGCTAATCAACTTAGTGTGCATATAGGCCATTCATAAGATTAATTTAAGAACATGATGAAGAACTACTTTTAAAATAGGCACCAGTAATTGTATAAAGAGAGGATTCCACCAAAAACCCCATCAGTGCACCAGACGAGTATTCAAACTTAAAGTCTCAGCTGAGAGTTGAGCAAGCTGAGGCTGAACTATCTGTGACAGTTAAAATGTGCCCTCTCTATTGGCATGAGTCAAATTATAACACTATAATGAAGGTGAGGGCTCAAGTTGTCTTGTTAAAAATAAAACATTCAATCAGAGTAATGCTTACAATTCTATTTGATCGTAGAACAAATCAAGGATGACAAGCCTGAGTTTACAAACAACTATAGATTGGTCAAATCTACTTCTTCCCAAGTCTAAATCTTCATTTTACCTACAAATCTTGGATCAAAAATTTGAATCTTAGAAAATATGACTAGCATAAGAGATTTAGTAAACTTTTCCACAATGAAATGATTTTTTATATATTTATTTTGTTTTTATTTATTTTTATCACTGTGTCTTACTATTGGTTTAGGTTATATTCATTTAGTTATGATAATGCTCTAATGGTGTAGAGACGAGGGAAGAAGCAGGTAATAGAGCCATATTTGCAAGGAAGGATGATGGGAAACCACTTAGGAAATACCACTCTTAGTAGACCTGACCGAGATTTGAACTCTAAGTCATGGTGTCTACTCAACTTGACCAATGATATTCCCGACTTTTTCCCTGATTTCCCCTGATCATTTCCTGAAATTCCTTGACTAAAAAGTATGTCACATCCTTCTAGCTCCCCCCCACCCCCTCCCACCTCATTTTTCTACTAATCTTTTTTATTAATAATAAGTTTTAAAATTTAAATAAACATTTCTTTCAAATCTGTATTAACATTGTTTACTATGAATTATAAAATATATTACAAAGCTACAAACAAACAAAAAACTACACTTTTGATAACATTATTATTTACTGATTTAATGATTATTATATTTCATATTTTGAGTAAAACAACATTTTCCCAGATTTTTGTTGTAATTTACCAAATTCCCGATTTATTCCCATTTTTCCCCGATCACTTCAAATTCCCGGCTAATTCCCATTTTCCTTGATTTTCTCAAATGGTATGAAGCGGATTTTGTTCATATTAATAAGTTAGTTGCTGTATAAAATATAAATCTTAATTATATGCTAATATATTTTTGTCGTAATGTGAATTCACATTCTATAAAGCAATAAATTAATGGTCTTGAGTTTATAAGGTTTATTCAATAATTATATTGGTATAAGCCACTAGAAAGCATCATTGATCATCTGCTGTTATGCATTGATAATTATGTTTAAAAAAATTTATTTATTTTACATCTTGAATATTCTTAAAAGAATTGAGGGAGCCAAAGGACCTATCCTTGCAATGAACAATAGTGCATGGAGATATTATGGTAAATATGTGCTGTGTGAAGAGACAGGAGCGTACCTGTGAATTTCTCATGACAGCAGTCTTGGCAGTCAACAACAAAACAGAAAAATGTGTTACAAAAATAGACTGGAACTTTTCTATTAGTATATTATACAGTCAAACTTTGTTGTAATGAGCACAAAAATAATGAGATCACAGCTCTAATGAGCAAACAGCTATAATGGTTTTAATGTATGTGTATCCCCATATAAATGTTCACTTTTATAACAAGTGTACTTCACGGATATAATATATAAACTTTGGTAACCATGTAAGCATTCTGAGTTGCTCAAGTAGTCGGAAATACTCAATTCTTGGAATAGACAAAAATTTAAGGAGTGACTTAGCTTTTATGAACACATAGGGGAAGGTTGCCTATATTGGACTGGCTCCTAATTTTGACCCCATCTTTATTATATACAAAGAATTATGAAAGTGCTGCCAGTCTAGTATCAAATTATTGTACTAAAAATGTGGCCATAAGCTGACAAATGTACCTTCGCCAGTTGCACCTACAAAAGCCTGTGAGGATGGATTTCTAGTATTTTCATCATCTGATGTAATATCTCGTAACTGTGAGTAAGAAATAGTGCACATATAACACAGGTAAGAGCTATTTTAATACATTTCTTATATTGTTGGATTGTTTGTTGATATTTTTAGTCGTGAGTTGTTTACCTTTACCTTTAACTTTAAATGTTCGGTGATGGTTGAATATTGTTTGCAAAATGGTGTTTTTTCCTAAATTGGACCATCACGGCTGCCTAAGATAGATCGGTCAAATTTAAGAAACCATGAACACCAAGTAGTCCCTAATCTTTTTTTTCTTCTAAACTTGTTGCAGGAAGATGTCAAAAAGAGGAAAATACGGACAGTGGAGTGAAGAAGATTTAGCTTTGGCCATGAATGAGGTTCGTTCAGCAAGAGTTGGGTTGAATGACGGAGCAAAAATGTATGGTGTTCCAAAAGCGACATTGAAGCTACACGTTAGTGGGGAAAACAAAGGAACTGCCCTTATTAAATTCTTCGGCCAACCACCAATCTTCACCAAGGAAATGAAAAAAGATCTGGAGGCACATATTCTCAAGTTCAAATAAAGAATGTTTGGACTAACAGTAAAAGATGTGAGAAAGCTCGCTTTTGATGTCGCTAAAATACATGGACCTGGATGTTGTTTTAACGAGGAAAGAGGTATGGTGAGAAAGAAGTGGTTTTATAAGTTCATGAAGAGGAACCTGAAACTGTCGCTGAGGCAGCCAGAAGTGACAACACTTGCCAGGATGAAGAGTTTCAGCATAGAATGAGTGTGAGAATATTTCAATCTCTTAGAAGAGCTAGCGGATAAACATAAACTGAGTGGCATGAGAATCTACAATGTAAATGAAAGTGGTTTCATGACTGTCCAAAAGAAACCACAAAAGATAGTCAGCATTAAAGGAAAACATCAGGTTCGGGCAGCAAGTAGCGGGGAGAGAGGATTGAACACAACTGTTGTGTGTTGTGTGATTGCAGCCGGCTCATACATCCCGCTAATATTCATTTTCAAAAGAAAGCGATATGCACCAGAGTTAGAAAGAGGAGCTCCAGCAGGAAGTGAAATATTGATTTCAGATACTGAGTATATATCAGAGCTCTTCATACAGTGGCTCCGCCACTTCAAGAAGAGTGTAGTTTGTTCAAGAGAAGACCATGTACTGCTCCTTCTGGATGGGCATGCAACCCATAGCAAGAAATGGGCTTCTATTTGCGCGGGATAGTGGAATTATTATGCTGCAGTTGCCAAGTCATGCAACCTCTCGAGGTTGACTTTTTTTTGTACCCATGGATTGTACTACATACAGGCACAAGGAACATTTTTACGGCAGAACATGGGGAAACTAATCACCCAATATGACGTTGTTGCCTTACTTGCGAAAGCATATGGTAAAGCAGCCACAGTGGGCACCAATGAAAATGCCTTCCAAGCCACTGGTATCTGGCCCTGTCAATCGTCATGTATTCTGAGAACACGAATTCGCTCCTTCAGATGCTTTGAGGCAAGCATATGATATCATTGACGTACCTATTCCAGTACTAGGAAGTTTTTCTGAAACCCTGAGTAAGGTATCTCCAGTACCTCAAGCAGCAACTGGTTCCAGCAACCAAAGAAAACAACAGAATGCCCAAGTCATTACAAGCACTCCTTAAAAAGAGTTTGGAGAAACAAAAATCAAAATCAAAGTTGACAATGAAATCACGAAGAGCTTTATTTGCCTCTAAGAGTTCTGCAGCGGTTTCCCAGAATAAAAAGATTATTTTTTATAGTTGTGTATTTTTAATATAACAGTGAAATTTCATGGAAAATCGTGAGTTTTAATCTTCCAATCCAATGGTCCAATTTAGGAAACACAGTGGTCCAAATTAAGAAACCAGTTTCCTATATTGGACTGATTGCACAACTTGAGTTTTATTTATCCCAACAAATTTGTTACTAGATTTGAACATTAATTTAGCGCATATGTATCATTCAGTTACACAGAAAATCAGGTACAAAATTTGGTAAAAATCAGTCAGAAAACTTGGTGGCAAAAAATTAAATTGTGATACTGGTCCAATATTGGCACCTTTCCCCTACATATGATTACAGTTGGTTTATAACCTTGCCTTGTCCTTGAGGACCGTCACGCCTCTACCTAGCTCTCAACTATCTAACCTACAGCCCTGCTTCCCCACTTTATACAAACACTGATCCGACCGTAAAATCAGTTAGAAACCTATCCTGTCAAAAACACTAATAAAATAAAGTGTCTTTCAAGTCACAAAAGTAAAAATAATTTGTTAGGAATGAATAACATGGTGCAAAAAAGTGTTGAGGTTTGTAAAATTATTTCTTAGTCATTAAAATACATAACCGAAATAAATATATACATATAATGTAATTGTATTATTTTTTCTCTCTAATATAGATTTTGGTTTTATTAAGTTATTGAGAATTAACAAAAATAGGATGTATATTTAATCAATCATTGATAGAGTGATGGCTTTAACAAGGAAGCGTCAGTCTTCTGGTGCTCGTTTTAACAAAGTTTGACAATATGTATATAGAAGGGAAACCTCTTTACCCTTTATCAGGTACATTTTGTTATATATAGAGGAAGGTAATATAAAGAGTGATAGGAACAGATAAAAGAGAACATAATACGGCTTTTACCATAATCAAGAGGAACGCCATTAACACTTTACATTGCTGCCAATGTATAAAGGGGTAATGGCTGCCTCTTGAATAAAAGTGATCGTTAATACTCAATCTATCAACCTAGGCTTCAGTCAATCGAAACTCATCAGGAAGGAGTGTGGAACGTGTAATGCAACTTTCCAAATATAATAAAAGAAGGAAAAGGAAATTGGTCTTATCATTCTTTATTAGTTTCTATCTCTCCCTTTGTGTGTTTGTGGTTGGATGATTGATTTTCTTCAAGAGGGAGTCATTACCGCTTTGTCCAATTACAGAAATGTAAAATGTGAATTGTGTTACTTTTTTATTGTAAAAGCCATATTGTGTTTGTTCTTGTCCCTCTTTTCTGTACCTTCTTCCGTATGCACCAAAATATTATTATTAATACATATCTCAGCCAGTGTGCTGGCAATTTATGTCTAAACTACCTAATATAAGGGTACAGGATGAGGTTGTATTTTAAGGGCATACACCAACATTCAAATGGAGAGATAAAAAGAGGTGGAATGGGATGTCACACTGTGAAAAAAAACTTTCTGCCCTCGGAGGTTAAGACCAGACCTCCAAAGACAGTCAAACTTTCTACCTAGAGCCCATTTCTGAAAATTAAAAATTCATTATTCAATTTAATTTATCTGAACATAAAAAGAGGATAATATGTATCAACAGTTCATTATTAAGTTTTAAAACATTATCAAAAGGTTTGGAGGGTTGTTTTTTTTTAGATATTTTACTTATTGTGTGCATTTATTAAAATATTGTTTAAGCACCTAACTTAACACAAATATGATAAGACCTGGATCAAACTTAGTAAAAAAAATTCATATAAACCTCTGATAAAATTGAACTAAGATATTTATATAATTAGGGAATCTTTATTTTATGCAGTGGAGACTACTTTTAAAAAAGTTTAGTGAAATTTCAGGATTTGATTTAAAATCAAGCTTATGAGCAAAAATGTGTATAGTAAACATAGCTTTACACTCTATCTTACAAGTGTGTTAGAATATGAGTCACTAACCCACTTAAACAAAGTGCCTTTTATTGAGAATTTTTCACCTGTAAAACAATTGAAAATATTTCAAACATCTGCTCATTAATTGATATGAAACAAGGATTGTATTGTTTCTTTTCTTAGGAATTGTTGAATAATGTGTTTCAAACCACATTAAATGTATAAATATTTGGTTAATACTAGACACACAATTTTATTTCATATAGATTTTAATCAAATTATTTAAATACTACAGAACAAGGCCATTTTAATCACTAAAAACTCTTTTTCTTATATTTCCTTTTTCTGCAAGTGCTAGTTTAATGGTGATTATAGCATCTAAACATACCAGCATGGCTCCTGTAATGGCTGATAAGAGTTGTAGGAGCAGTGAAAGATCTCGGCGGAGAGCAGATGTGACACTCAAGACATTCCGAAGTGTTTCCTCTTCGTTTCATCGACTCAATCAAACTGATTGCCATTTCCTGCAATTAAGCTTAACATTTTAAAGTTTGAATCAAATCTAAACATTTACCTAATAGCTAGAATTATTTTAGTTTTCAAATTGAATATATTTTAACCCTTTTGCTGCGTATTTAATTTTGACTTCTTGCCTACAGAAATGATAGTTATAAATCAAAAATACAAAATCTGAAAATTTGCATGATGATCATGATTATGATCAAATAATGTGATTTTCAACTAGTAATGCTTTTTAAATATGAAATTTAGCACCACTTTGTCTATAAATTGCATAATAATATATATTTTATGTCAATAAAATTTTATGTGTCACATATTATTTATGTCACATTTTACCCAAATGCAATGTTATTCTGCTATCAGAAACATACTTTATTTTACTTGCAACACACAGAGAGCATCTTTCAGCCCGCAAGGGCGCCATTGTATATCTATGTGAATTATGTTATATGTTCAATATTGTGTGTGTTGTCGAGAGCCCCTCGGGGGTGGTGTCAACTGTTTGTTCCTAAATGTTTCTAGTGTTTTTATTCATGTTTATAGATATATGTTTAAGTAAAAATAAATAAAACCTAACAAACAATAGTGTCATACCAATCACTAAATAAAGATTTGACAGGCCTTATGTAATAAAAAGAAAACTTTTGAAAATTAGGTTACATCAAAACAAATTGAGCAATTTTGTGCTACATCGGTGATTTCCTCAGTGTAGTCTATAAGATCATATATTTGTGTTAGGTATGGTTTCAAAAGAGGAATCGAGTAGAGAACAAAAATAAAATAGCAACTAGAAGAAATAAAATAAATGTTAAAACTCACTAAATTATTGAATTTTTAAATTGCCATAGTAACCAAATATTATATTTATTACACTTCACATGGCATGAGTTCATCAATCATAAATTAAATGTTACTAACACAGTAGAATACCTGGGTAAATATAACAAAAACTACACTAACAAATCCCTCTACAATGTTTTCTGCCACATAAATATTGCATGTGTGCTACAAGTAGTGAAATGCGGAAGAAAACAAGCACCACTATTGTTAAGATTTAGCAGTTGGTAAATGACAGTTCTCAAAACTAACACCAGATGTCAGATGCACATGGGCATGCTAGTATGAAAAATTCAGCATTCTAACACTCTTGTGGCTATTTCCGACCGTCGCAGCAAAGGTAGACACAGTTTACACGTCACGGGATAAATTCAATTTCCGCAGTCAATGGCTATAATTCTGAGATCAGATATATCTGATTAATAGTAGCAAAAGGGTTAGTTAAAATGTTTCAAATCAAATTTAAATCGAGTATTTTATAGTAAAACTGTTTTAATTCAAATTCAAACTAAGTATTTTATAATAAACTGTTTTAATTCAAATTCAAATTAAGTATTTTATAATAAAACTGTTTTAATTCAAATTCAAATTAAGTATTTTATAATAAAACTGTTTCAAATCCAATCTGGATTGAATGGCGGGCAATATTATAAATATATATTTTAAATAGAGTTTATAGTAAAAATTTTGTTAAAACAAGGAATATAACATTAATACTAAGACATTCACAAAATGCTATGTTCAAAATAAGTAATGTGAGCTAATCGTGTAAGCGCACGTTGCAAAATCTCGCCAGATGTTTCAAGTTAAGATCTTCACCAGATAAAATGTACACCCTGATCATCATTGGTACATAGGTATATAGCCCGAATGGGTAGTAAGATATAGCGCTAAAAAATTGATTGACTTTGAAGAATAACTATTGCTTTTGCATCGTTATGCTAAAACTAAATAATCATTGTTGTGCATCATAGTGATTAAATGCACCTCCTTAAACCCTGACTGCAAACTAACACACAAGGATCTTTTTCAGGTTGCCCTGCCTCACAGGATTTTATTTATGATTCTGTAGGCTCCAGGAAGGCCTCAACAATAGCGAGTCCACCCTGGACAATTTCCAGGATGTCCAAAATCAATTATATTTTAAAATTCTCTGCCTTTTTTAAGGTTTTCCAGAACTAATTTCTAGCTTTTTCAGTCACTCACTATACATTTAAAACATTATTATTTTAAGATCGCAATTTAATGTAATCATATTTTTAGACACATACATATTTTGAAATTTTGGCACTATATAAAAGGGTTAAAGGATTTCATCCTAAAGCAAAGGGCTATTGAGTAGTGCGATCTAAAAGTTAGATTTTAGTGGGATCGTTTTGAGACATTAAAAGAACACCTTATAATAGTACAGTTTAAAATTGTTGGGAGACAAATTTTTTTTTAGTATATTCTTCCTATAGGGTAATAATTCACATGCATGCA
The DNA here is from genome assembly GCA_902151425.1 of Timema shepardi. Lineage (NCBI taxonomy): Eukaryota > Metazoa > Arthropoda > Insecta > Phasmatodea > Timematidae > Timema > Timema shepardi. The sequence goes on along the minus strand of CABFVX010000537.1, from coordinate 45,529 downwards.
CATATCTATAACTCAAGTTTGGCTGAAGACAGTAAGATGAAAGACAACACAAAAGTCAAATGATGATTTTGAGAATTGAGTTTAGAACGTTCAACGGGGACAATTGTGCTAAAATAGATTAGTGATGAGTAGTAACTGGAAGAAAAATGTTGATTTCACTGTTGTAAATAAAATGTGTGTATCTTTTTAGTTAATATGTGAAAGTTCCAGAAATTTGATAAATTTCCTTATCTTTTCCATTAGTTTTCTCTGATCAAGCAAATTCCCTGTTTTCCAGGTCTATGAACATCCTGCTTTTTATTTTAAGAAAAAAGAATTGTGTTAAGGGCTGATTTTCTCTAAAAAAAATCACTCATATGGCCCAGTGGATAGGATAGTATTCTATAACAGACATTTCCTTTGACATCTGATATTTTTTTATGTCAGGATAGTAAACCATGAACTAACAAATGTGTTGTTCCCCTATCCAGTTAGAAAGTAAAAAAAAAGCATACCAAAATGTCTTACTCTGGAAACAAGGGCTTGGAAATATTGCTAATAAATATGTATTCCCATTAAAATATTATGTAAATACAGCCACATGACTTACCTTAGGTATCAGAACATATTTTATTACATTTTAGAATGTTTGATTCTGATAGGAGTTAACTCAATTAAAAGTTTCACTTTTACTTTAAATTTTGAATTAAATGCCATCAAATTTTAATCTGGAATATATTTGAATTTGAAATTTAGAATTTGATTAGAATCTTTTGGAGTTTTGGAATTTAGAATCAAATACAAATCTCAGTTAATTTGGAGTTGGACAAGAAATTGCAAAGCTTTGCAAAGGTTAAAAGGTATAACTTTAAAAGCATTAATTTAAAGTTAGTATCCGACACCTTAGCTCAGTTGGTAGTGTGTCTGCCTACTGAGCCAATTGTAAAGTGGTCAGGGTTTTAGACCCTTAGCTCTCAACTTTCATTTATAAAATTATATTAGTTTTCCTTTAGTTTACGTATTAATTCACTCAAGATACTGAGAATACTAAACTGATAAATACATTGTTCTTTTCCATGCATCTAGGCCTAATTTAATTATCTTTATTACTATCAAATGGTTAATTATAAGAAAGTGTGGGGTTTTATGGTAATTATAAGTTATGTAAATCATAACCAAAGTTGTAAGCAATATATGTTTTAAATTTCAATTCATTAACTTCATTTTCAGGCCTTTAAATTTATAATCTAATAGTTTTTCATTATTTAAAGTCTTTGTGGGAATATTTAGAGTCATCCAAATTTATTACTTTTACTTTTCATTTTTAAGCCTCGTGCAAGGTATCAATAGCTGTACCCGGAAGCTGGGAGACGCGCCTGTTCTTGCACGTGCAGCCTTTCAAGGGAGGGGGAGGTTCTGGCGCGGACTCCTGGCCAATCAGTGCCTTTGGTTTAGCGTCTGTGTTTGACCTTATCTGTAAGGAAAGCGTCAGACGCGGACACTTGTCTGCGAGTACGCTAAGAGCGTCAGACGCGGAGACTGAGCGATTAGCACGCGCAGAGTAGAGACGGGACACTAGCCGGGGAGCACGTAAAGAGTAAAGACGTGTACTCTCATTTTCACTTATCGACACGTGTAGAGTCTCGAAATGGGAGAAAGTAGAGATAGCCCAGGTGGCTAAATAGCTATCTTTAGCTATGTATTAATTATTTCATGTTACTAAATTAAAATATCCTCGGTAATAATATGTAAAAGATTTATTATAATAAAACTTCTATTTCCAATGCTACGATAAACAACATCTTTTTAAATCGACTGTATACCTCTACCCCCACCATTATTCCGAAATAACCCCAAGATGTTCTACCGAAACTGACTGCCGTGGACGAGACAACGTAAGAAGAAGAGGTTGATCATCAAATCAGAGATGACTGGAGATGGCTGACTGGGTACAAAAATTGGCGAAACAACATGGAGCTAGTAACCAAAGATGACCACATGCAGACCATGTAGCGACTGGTTACACAATGGTCCCGAGTTCGATTCCCGGCATGGCCAAAATATTTATCATTGGTTAAATGTGGGTTTACCCTTTCACATTGATAAATTAACAAGTGGGAATGTACATTGTGACTGTCACAGTCTTTTAGATTATAAGGTATATGAAGCTACTATAGGCCTAGCAAGCCGGCTGTGGAACATATATGGCGTGAATAAAAAACTGACCCAGGCCACTACCTGGAAAAAGTAATAGATGTAAAAAAAGTAAATTTAAGTCTGTAAAAAAATGTAAATGTAACTTAGTTCTACCAAAATCACTCGCAATTCTACTCACAACAGTAGATAAAGTTTGAGAAACTAAAACAAAACTTCAATATGTCTAGTAAAAGAGATTTTAAAATTATCTAAATTTTTATGTTACATACCTTTTATTTTTCTAAGGTCGATATCTAAAACACTATCATAGTTTGCTTAAAAATAATTTCATATTATTTTTGAATCAATAGGTATTTCAAAATTTCAAAAGTAAAGCTTTTTTCCTTGAAATGGATAAGTTTCAAAAAAATTACAAAGTTAGCATTACTTTCAATGTGTAATTCTAAAAAATTTAAATATACATAAACTCTAAATGAAAATATATCCAGAAATCTTAAGAGTTTTATCTTATATAGAATTTTTCAAAACCTATTTTAACCATTTCACAAAGTCATGAACTTTTCTTTACAGTTTTTAAATTTTGCTAGAGACTATGATTTTACCTTTTCAATTTTGGACTGACCGATGAACTTTGCTTTTCCCTTGGGCTTCTTCTTTTGGATGTAAACATCGTGTTCAGTTATATTCGCCGAGTACACGTCTTTTCCAGCGGGGTTTTCCTCTTTCAAAAATTCTGTGCCCTTATTGCTTTTAACTGTTGAAACAGTGCCTATAAAATAGAATCATTGAAAAAATATTTTTATAGGCATAAGTTGAGTGCAAACATCCTTATTTTAAGCATTACAAAGAAATAAGATCCAGCTCAAACTACTACTACTAAAAAATTAAATTGTAATCATATAATGATATTCGTATGTAATAGTGATATTTTGTATGAAAAAATGTTTTCGTAGTAAATTTATTTCTGACATTTATACTGGCTGTCATAATTCTCACTTTTATCAACACATACTCTAAAATTTTGATTTCAAGAATTGTATTCTCAAAACACATCTTTATACACTTATCTATGTTTTTAGGTTGATTCGTTTATATGTTATATTAACAAACAGTATTTATGAAAAACCTTAGAAACATTTACTCAGCTAATGTCGTTAAACAGATAAAACTGCTTATAGTAAAATAAAATTAGATTTTTGAATTTTGATTGACAAAATATTAATTTTTAAAACTAAGATTATTAAGAAAAAAATTGTATTATCAATATAGGATTTAAGGAATCATCTCTTTTCTACAGTCCAATTTGGGTCAAACCCAATGATTGTTTATATAAATAATAGAAAACGGAATGCAACCACAATCTGCATTATTGATAACCTTGAGGCACAGTCATCCCACTAACTATACTTGTATAATCATAATACTATATTGTAATTGTATTGGTTCTATGTAAAAAAAATATTAAAATATTTCTTGTTTATTAAAAAACATTAATTTTTTTTTAAATTTGATTTGATACGTGTTATTTTGATTTCCTGCAGATTGGTTTGTAAGTCCTAAAAAGGTTGGACCACACTGCTTTAGTATATAAGGATGTTGGGTGACCTGGGGGTAAGGTGCCAGACTTCTGTGCACGGGTCCGGGGTTCAATTCTCAGTCCCGGCATGGATTTATCTGATTACCAAACTCTTCTTCATCTCTGACAAGACGTGTATTAATCACAACTTTTGAATGTGTGGAATGCCAGGCCACCACCGTGATTCAGATTCCACGTTAAACTGTAGGTCCTCCATTTCATCTCACAATCACCCTACCATTACACATTAGCGTAAGTGCGTACAACCCGAACGAGTAGTAAGACGCGGTGATAATGATAATGATAATGATAATAATAATAATATATGAGCCCCATTTGGAAACTTTTATTACTCTGTCACTGGTGGTAAGGATCTTATCACCTCATTTATTGTTTTGACTTTATTAATAGCTTAATTTAAAGAGTAGGCATGAGAAGGGTAGTTTAGAGAAAGTGTGCCCATATTATAGGGAGGAAATGGGGAAACTATAGTGAGAGGTTGTATGTGGAAAACTACCTCAAATGACTCATTTGAGATTCAAACCTTAATTTTTCCTTCACTGGCAGTTCAATATACAAGCCAACTACTTAGAATGTGTAACCACAAACAACGAAGGACTTGACTTTCCCTTCATTGGAGGGAAACAACAAAAACATTCACTAAATACAAGAGTTTTTTTTTACTTTGAATGATGAGTCAGCTGCTTCAATAGTCCAAGGTGTCACACTCACATTAGACTTAAATACCAATAACGGGGAGGCCGGGGTTTGAATTTTGGTGAGTGTTATTTCTTAAATGGTTTTCAAGTGTCCCTAAATGTATCCAGGCAAATGTGAAAACCCTTCCTCTGAGGTGAACATTTCTCATCGTTTACAAATTAGCGTGATTAGTATTTATATGCATGAAACTCAAACAAGTTGTGAGATAAGGTGTTAGAAAAGATAGTCAACAACAACTGAACATTGAACACCAATCGAAATTGATTAATTACAAGCCAAAAAAACCGTTAATGAAATGAAAAATAAGTTAATGCAATACATCACCTGTTCTCGCCGTGATTATATCAGCTACCTCATCATTGTGAAACTCATTATTGCTGTTGATCACTTCACTATCAATTGCCTAAAACATAGTAATTTAGTTTCATTTATAGTCAGCCTAACATTTATTTAACATTAACTCACATTTCAAAACATTACTACTTTCATGTAGTCATATGCCTGAATATTATTAAGTATTTACTACTGTGGTTTTTACAGTTGATTAACACAAGTGCGGGAAGTGCAACTAGAGGGACTTACGAATCCCTGATGCCCCATATATATATATGGAAAATGAGAACAAGCTTGAACACAAACTAATGGCTCCAAAAGGAGGGTAGTTATTGTCTTTACTGTTCATCTTTCCCTTTAAATTACACAAAATTTAGGTAGTACAGCTCAAACCATATATTAAATTTTTGTAGCCTCCATAAAACTACAGTGGAATTTAAATTGGTGAAATAATGTTACCACATTCTTAAGAAAAAAATTATATTATAAAATAAATTTCATTCCATCCAATGTATCTAATAACGGAAGAAGAATGAAAACCATATTTTGATATGATTTCTGATTCGAGTATAATCGTGTAGCTTAATTAATTTATTTTGAGGTATTTAACATGCACTTTCTGAACCGACTGATTATATCGGCACACTAGAATGTATATGAGCAAGAGCGAAAGGTTCTACCAATTTTGGCAGAAAAGGTATTTTCCCACACCTTCCAGGGTTCTTTTACATTCCACAATCAACATAGGACCAACGTATTTACTTCCCCTTCAAAGGAAGTTGTGCTAAAGATTTTTATTGCTATAGAAAAATCCATAGGCCCTGGCTGTGTTTGAACCCACGAACATCGAGTCCTAAGGCAAGCACTTTAGCCCAAGAGTGCAGAGTCCAACAACCAAGTTGCTAATTTTTCGGTTAGCCAGTTGTGGTGCAGCTTTTTAAGCCAAACTCTTTAGCACTAATGAAATAAAGGGCCTTGAAATATTTTAGAGATCCATGCAACTATCACAATAATAAACCATTTTTACTCACAGAATCATCCATATTTCCTTCAAGATCAACTTCAGGTATGTCCTCAAATCCTAGCACCACCTCGCATCTACCCACAGGTATGCTGCCACCAAACTCAAAATCAGACACCACAGCATTACTACACTTGAGGTTTCGCTCAGTAAGACTACCCGTTCCCAAGGTAAAGTTTGTGTAATTGTGTTCGTTGTAGATACTTGAGGTATCCACCTCAGATTTTGCCTCCTCCAGCTTGCATGATACAGTTGTTGCAACAGACTGTTTCTCCAAAGCAGGGCAATGAACAGCAAGTTTATCCACTGGGCAGTGGACAGCGAGTTTATCCAAATTCGATCTGATATTTTCAACATTTGGAATTCTACTATCATTTTCGTCAGCTTCTTCTATTTTCATAGAGCCCTCAGCTTTCACACTGTATCTTAGGTTACGTCGTTTTTTACTAGACACTTCGACTTTTTGAATAGTTCTACGTTTTTGAGCATCCACTGGACTACACTTCACCTGTACTGCATCTATAAAATAGACACATACTTTTTTAAACAAACGTTTAAAGAAACATTTAGAAGTAGCACAATTATTAATTTATTATTATTGTTGTTTAAAATTTTGTCAATACAAGGATTATTAGCTCTAAAAACATATTGAATGGCCAGACTCCAAATGTAAATCAAGCTTTAAATACGGTGCTTCACTTTATAATTAGGAATTTCAGTGAAAATTACTTTAAGTGTTTTAGTTACACAATTTTGCACCTCAAAAAGTTAAAAAAAAAGTTCACTGATAAAAGGAATGGACTTTAAGAAAGTAAAAAATTAGTATTATTATTTTATTATATTATATTATATTATTATATCATATTATTATTATATTATTTAATTATGTCATCATCATCATCATTATTATTATTACTATAAGAATTTCAATTTCAGCTGCTAACAAACTTATGGGACACAACATTAGGTGTAAGAGGCCAAATAAACATGAATGAAAGCAAAATGTGATTAGTTAAAACAACTTCATAAAAAGTAAAGATGTCACAATACCTCTTTTTCTCGATTTCGATTCTTAAATTCAACCTCGATATTTCAATTCTAGACTCAGATTATTGAACCTTTTTTTTCATATTGTTTCAAAGCATCCAACTGCATATAAAAAAAATATTTTGGTATTCAACTTTATAACATACCAAAAACTAAAATACTTTCATGGCAATAAAAAAATTAATTTTAACAAAGAAAGTTATCAATTTTATTAAGTATTAAATCATATAATCAAAATAATAAAATAATTAGGAATTACATTATATTAAACATTTATTATTACCTACAAATAAAGCTTCATTGAATAAAACATTTCTAAATAAATAAATAAAAACTAAAACAAGTATAATGAACCATTGTTGAGAACACAAGTCTATTCAATTCACCAAATAGGACAGTTAAATGAAAGTTCGCTGTTTTGACTGGATGACATTGGAAATAAAACTTATGTACCACACTGGAAGCAAGTAAACAAACAAGATACTAATTGTAGACATCACTTAATTTTTAAAGTAAGAAAATTAATAAAAGAGTAAAAATATATTTGCTTAGGCCTATAACATTTGTCGCAAATAAAACTGTAAATTTGTCAAATAAAAGAGATTACCTTAGTAAAAACAGTCAAAAACCTTTTTTTTTAGATATTTAATAATTGTTATTGTATAGAAAATCTAATCCGCCTGATATCCTGCTCCTACTTCAATGTGAAATTTGGACTCGACCATTACAATACATATTCGCTTGAAACTTTGATCTCAAATTCTTATAAGTATTTATTAAACACACTAAAATTCTTCAATACTGAAAATCAGACCAAAAATTCAAATAAACTCGAAATTGATACATATTGCGGATTTTATAACGGATAGAAGAAAACATTCCACACTTTACAATAATATAAAGTTGTTCACCATAATTGGTCCAACACACGTTGGCTTGCCAGAAATTAGTGAAGAAGTTTAGGGAATGATATATCGAATGACTACCGGTATGCTCTAAATCTTATGAATAAAACTAAATATATTGCTTTTTGCTCCATTTTAATTAATTACGTCGATTTTTGTTCTATTTTTATTAAACTTGTCTTATTCAAAGAGCTAAAATACATATTAAAAATTGAAAATCGACAAAGAATATAGAATATAACTACAGGAGAGCGGCTATCTAAATTTAATCTAAATATTGTAGCTTTCAATGTACACGGTGTAATATATCGATTGTTTGTTTAGAATAGATTCATGTATTCTGGCAGTCTCACTTAACTTTTACTCTTTTTTTAACAAAAGTGTGTCAAAGTTGTTAAGTTTCTACCTCTTGTTACTGTCATAATGTCAGGTTGTATTATTTTTGAGTCCATTTATTTTTCATGTAGAACACCTCAAAATGTTGGGTTTGTATTATATTCAGGCCTACACGGTATATTTACAATTTGCCAACATTTAAGTGAAATGGCAACTAAACTAATATGAGAGACGATAATCGATTATTACCTATTTTGAATGTTGCCGTTTTGTTTAGTTGCCAATTTTATTGAGAGCTAAGAATCTAAGTAGCAAGAATTGTAATATTAAGATTGATTCTCAATTCTTTTGATACCAGTTAAGAATCAAGGGTATTGAGATATCGAGAAATCGAGTTGGACAGCCTTAGTAAAAAGTAAATACAGTACTTTTAACACTATCCACATATTTTGAAATACCTTTTGAAAGCCTCAAATAATATTTTAAATCTCAATTATAAGTTACATTACAATTTTATATATTTCTTCAGGTAATCCATGTTTGAGTGTTACCTGGGCCCCCATTATTTCAATTAATTAGGTGTCAACTAGATAAATACATCTATAGTTATTTAAAAACTTACTATTTTTTCCAAACTGTTGGACATGTGTCTGTAGATGACCCTTCATTTGTTGGCGAGCCTTGCTCTCACTCCCAAAACTGGAATAACTCTGCCGACAATGTTCTGGTTCTATGGAGCACGTGTAAGTAAAAGTTCGCTTCATTTCATTTCCATCAAACTCAGCAAAGAGCTTAAGCAATTTGTTTGACGAAAGACTGTGAAGATCCTTGGAATTTATGCTGCCATTTAATGATTTGCCACGAGGAGAAATCTTCTAGATAAAAAAAACAACAAGCAGTTAAATTAGAAAATGATTTTGATAGAAACAAATTATGTTTGTTTTGTAACTAACAGATTCCAATAAACTATATTTGAATAAATTTTTTTAGCACTGTGTATTACTACATGTTCAAGTTAAATGCCTATATACTAATTACACTAATGGGTTAGGGATTAGTAAGGCTTAATTTAGAGGAAGTGCACACTCATTTGCATGGAGGGAGGGTTTTAAACCATTTAGGAAAACCACCCTAAGTACACCCGACCGGGATCAAACCTCGATCTCCCAGTCTTTAGCAGTCGACCAACACGAGATAAGCGCGCGAGACCAGATGGCCACCGAAGCGAGTATTTGAGTAACTAAATTATTAGTTTTCTTTAAGAAATTAGTTTTTTAAGCACTGTATCTTACCACCCAATCGGGTTTTATGCTTATATACTAGTTATGCTAATGTGTTAGGGATGAGTAAAGTTGAATTTAGAAGAAGTGCACCCAAATTTAAGGGGAGAGAGAGAGTGGAAAATTATTTAGGAAAAACCACCCTTAGTACACCTAACTGGGATCAAACCACAATTTCCGAGTCATCAGTAGACTAGTCTATTGCAAGAGTAGTGCAACAGACCATGCAGCCAATGTAGTGGGTAAGTGAGTAGTTGAACGTTTGAGTGTCATTTGGTGTTTAAATAACTGGTTTTGGGGATAATCAAATAACGATATGACATATAATGTTTATATATTACCTACTATGAAAAAAGATCACCACAAAAAACTTAAGGGTCCATACCAATAAGTTATTTTAAACTCAATCTTCTTAATCCCTACCTAATAGTATAAATATGCAGATATCTAGGATGGTAGTAAGACATGGTGCACCAAATAAATTATAAATAAACGTAGGTATTTAATTTTAAAAATATATCTAGGTTAACATAGTAAAATAATGACTCCGAAATTGCAACTATCACTCACAATACATAGCAAAGAGCAAGAAAGCCACAAGTCCATAGATTGAGTCAAAACTAATCTCTCATAGCAAGAGGAAAGGGAAGGTGGAGTAGGTTTTTATTTATCCACACAGCAAATTGGTGGTGAAAACCTATTTTATAAAACATTATGGGGGACTCAAATTATATTTAAAATTAAAAGCAGTAGTACAAACACCTGCAAGGGTGGGCATGCAAACTTATTTTTTAGCACCGCGTCTTACTACCCTTTAGGGTTATATGCTTATGTAGGCCTACTAATTAGGTTACAGTAATGGTGTTTATGGATTAGGAAGATTTATGAGAAGTGTATCAGCATTTCTGTAGAGGGAGAGTGTAAAACCATTTTGGAAAAACCTGTCTAAGAGGGTGTCTAGCCAAATAATATTTTAAAATGCCGTGACTTTTCAAAGTTTTCCAAAGCCAATTTACAACTTTCACAGTTCCTATATTGCAAACACTATTTTATTAATATCACAAATTGATGCCATATTTTTAAACACATGCACACTGAAATTGTGACACACTATGAAGGGTTACAGCCTAAAGTGATGGGCTCTTAGATAGAGCGATCTAAGTTAGATTTCGGTGAGATTATATTGAGACATTAAAATATTGCTTTACACAAATAGAGTTTAAAAAATAAATTTTCGAAGTAGAGGGATGGAAAGTTGACAACACAAAAATCCCATGTTGACTTTGAGAATTAAAATTAGTATGTTCAAGTGTGTTAAAAGATATTGTGATGCATATTAAATCCTAGAAAAATTTAGTTTTGACTACCGTGAATAAAATTTGAGTATTTCTTTTTAGTGATTATGTGAAAATTCGAGAAATTTAATTAAATTTCGGACTTTTTTATGACTTTTCCCTGACCAACAAGTTCCCTGACTTTTACCCATTTTCCAGGTCACTAGACACCCTGTCTAAGTACACCCGACCAAGATACAAACCTTGATCCCCCCTCATTGGCAGCCTAGTCTACTGTGAGAATAGCATCTTAGAACCTGCAGCCACCAAAGTGAGTGGCATGCAAACTAAATGTCTGGTTTATCTATTCTGGTTTGCCGGTGATGAGGAGGACTTATTTTTTAATCCTGACCAAGTGTACCGAGATTTTTTTTTTCCTAACAATTTCTTAGTCCACCTCCATACAAATGTAAGTTCACTTTCTCTAAATTCTACCTTCCTCATTTCTATCTATTTTGTGTGATTAAATGGGTATAGTCATATGAGTAAGAGTCGGAAATAGTAAACAATATTATTATTAGCACCGCGTCTTACTACCTGTTCGGGTTACACGCACTTACACTAATGTGTAATGGTAGGGTGATTGTGAGATGAAATGGAGGACCTACAGTTTAACGTGGAATCCGAACCACGGTGGAGGCCTGGCATTCCCCACATTCACAAGATGTCTTGTCAGAGGTGAAGGAAGGGTTTGGTAATCAGATAAATCTTTGCCGGGACCGAGGATTGAACCCCGGCCGCCAGCACAGAAGTCTGACACCTTACCCCTAGACCGCCAGGTCACCAGTAAACAATAGAATGGCCGATAGTATAAAGGTCAAATTTAACAAACATTAGTTTTGAATCTTCGAAATCCTACAAAATTGATAATTATACAAGAGAAAATTTATTTCCACATTTTTTTTCCCCAAACTTGCATTACATTCAGGGGTTGTTCCGCCTTTAAAAACTTGAAGCCCTTTTGATCCAGTGTCACCTACCCTTGTTCTATTGAAAGTTGGAGCATCACAGTAATCACTGGACTGGTCTGTGACTGTAGATGCCACGATGGGGTCAGAGTGCAATTTCTGTGAGGCAACCTCTGCCAGCATATTTAGGAGGGCCCCTGCTCCCCCTCTCATCTCCTCCATTCCAGCACCTCTGTTCAGCAGGAAGTAGTTGTCATCCTCCTGAGAACAAATTATTAATAGATCAACTTAAAAAGGCTTATGAGTTTAAAAAAAATATTTTTATATATATATATATACACACACACATGCACAAAATTGGTTTAAGTTTCTCGTCTCTTAGTTATATACCATACACTTACTTACTATATGGCATTTGTAACTCAAAAGTTCATTGCCGCACTAACAAAAGTACACCACCTATCCTTATCTTAAATCCACCTCATTACAGCCTATCTCTTTCAGGTCTAAATTAGTTGCACTTTGAATATTAAATAATTTACAGGATGATGAATTTTTTAGCAGAAAGATGAGAACGATGAAAATGAAATGACTTTAGATTAGTTTGTGGATTGATGTGGAATTCGTATCCGAGAACATAACCCGTCTCGAAGTTGGTTATAGTTTTGGAGAAGCCCATCACAAAGTAGTTATAAGACCTCAATTTATTACTCACTGCAGAGGTCAAATGCCCCAAGGTGTCACTCTCACTACATAGACTGTACTCCCAATGAAGGGGAAAATGAGGTTCAAATCTCGGTCGAGTGTATTAAAGGTGGGTTTTTTTCCTGAATGGTTCTCTACTCTCCCTCCACACAAGTGTATGTACACTTCTACAAAATTCACCCTTTCTCTTCCCTAGCATATTAATGTAATTAGTAAGCAGGTAGGAATTAATAGTAATAAAAAAAATCAACTTGAACTTTTTACACATAATCAATATTAAATGCATTCTCAGGTTTTCGCAAATAAATGTAAAATGTAGGTCTATTTTTTTTTAATGTGAAGAGTTCAGTTACAACCTGTAGTGTCAGTAGGTACTGCCTATTAATGATTTTGCTGGATTTGTAGAAAATAAATAGTCAAGAGGATACATTTTAATATAGTGTACTTAAAATTTAATTGAAGATTGTATGGAAAACTAGAATGTGGGAAAGTCTTCCATAAATGTACTATGCTCTTGAGCCAACAAACATTAAGGCGGTAGGAGGAAGGCATAATTATTATTTTTTTAATTGCGACTTACTACCTGTTCAGGTTATACACAATGATAATTAATGATTTATAATTAATCCCTTAAAATCATTAGTGGGCTATTGTACGATCCAGAATGAGACACAGCCGGATCTAATAGAATTTCTTAGACACAGGGTTTTCTGAATGTCAATTGAAAACCAGCCTGACCTAATCTAAGCTTGTCTGCTGTTTTTACATTTGATGGAAAGCTTGTGGGTTTTTGATTATATCGTTAAATGTTAGGCAGAATTAGATTAGGTTTTTATTTATTTTTGTTTTACAGTTTATTTTTCGTATATCTAATATAATCAATTGGTGTGGATGGCTTGAAAGGCCAAAGGAGGTAAATATTTTTTTGTGTATAGTATTTATAGCAAATATACGGTATACCCTATACCCCTGTTACTTTTAAAAATATTATTTCATGATGCTGGTGAGTGTTGAAAATATTATGTTGGATTCTAATTATTTTTTTTAGTTACACAGTAATGTGTTAAATTTATAAATGTGAACAGCAAAGGATCTGAACCATTTATTAATTTAAACTTAGGTTACACATTTGATTTATTGTATCTCCTATTGGCTTAATTTTGAATTCTGGTTCTCTCTTATTAGCTTTATTTTGAATTATGTACGTCTAAATTAAAAACTGTTATCAATCATGTCAAATATAAGCTTGTAGAAAATATTGTGGACTTGAGTTATTACAGTGTGTGTATAAATGAGTGACCTTGAAATAATCAGATTTGTTTGTAAAAACAAATACCAGGCCATAAATACACAGGCCTATTAACAAGAAATCTATATAATACATTAATCAATAGGGTGGTTAGGTTTATGAGCAACGCCCTTTGCCCTCCACCATTATCAGAACAAAGAAAATTCAGTCATATTTAAAGTTGAAGTAATTAAATACATTAAACAAAGCATTGCCTATTTCTACTTTAATGTCAAGAAATCATAAAAATCTGTTAAAAATAGTGCATAGTATCAATAACAATCCAAATACAATTAAATTATCTCAGATTGTTATATTAAAGAAAATAAACAAACCAAACTACTAATAAACATTTTGACTTTGACAACTGACGTCGGTATGGAAGTGACAGTTTCTTATATTTAACGAATAGAAACATTCTACATTAAGTGTGTAAAATTCAGTGGTCTATATTTAATTAAGACTTTAATATTAAGCTATATGCTCATTCAAAAGCACTATTTGTGATATAGATAGAAAAACATATGATTAAAATAAACGGCTTGGCGCGAGAACATAATAGCAGACGCCATGAGGACGCGCTAGCAGCCGACATAATCCTTACAGTTTTAATGTTCAGTGAAATAAGGAATCGATATTTTACTGTGATTAAAATAATTTACACCATTTCACAAAAATATATTCATTCTATATCTAATATACTATGTCACTTACCATATTTAATTCTGTCACATTTATTTCAAGAAATTAAGAAAAGCTTTCACTCTTACTTCGCCAGTAACTATATACCAACATTGTGAATTTAAAGTTTGGTAAACAATAACTATAAACTAATGTTATTATATCGTACAATCACTACTTACTATATAAAAATTATGATAAACATTTTAAATGATCAAATTTATTTGTCACCTCAGTGTAGTTCTTAGCTAGCTTTGAAGTTTTGTATTCTTATTAACTGTCTAATCCGATTTAAGCTTGCAGACAAAAAAATAATTTTAACTAAATTATTATATTTTATGATAATTGATAATATTTCAAATAAAAGCCATAAGTTTCAAGTTAATAAAATTATCCCTTTCTATCATTTAATTTTAAAGTGTTGGTTGTGTTTTTGAACTATCAACTAGACCTGTTTTCGCTAATAACCAAGGTCTAATAAATACATATACAGACACTCTTTATTTACAGTGATTATATATTTAATCTATAAAGCGCTTGTGTAGCTTCATTTTAACACGCTGTCAATTCAAATATTGTAGAAAAGTTTGAAGTACCAAGTTTTCCTTTTGTAACTTTAGGTGATGTATATAGTACAGAATAGACCTTAAATAAATATGGTGTAATGGAGTAGACTCGATAGAATAGGCTTAAGATAGAATAGGTGACGCACTTTTGTGGGTACGGTAATGACCTTTCAAATTCTTAGTGCCATAGTTTCGTAGGTGAAATTGTCTAGATAAAATTACTATAAAAACTACAAAAATAAGGATCTCATCAGTTAAATAATAGAAAAACTATAAATTTTGTATGCTCACGTTTGTAAAAGAATTTAAATTTGCTTAGTAATAATAAAATTATCTTGGTAGTTGGTACTTTGGGAGTTAATTTAAGCATTGTAAACTGTAGGTTACTAGTAATTAAATTGTAAAAAAAAACTATTAATAATATTTATTAAAGGCTGAGGACATTAGGCAACACTCATCAGCTATATTATGACATTTGAGGAAATTCGTATTTGAATCCTATTGGGCGAGATTTTAAATAATTCGTCTAAATTATAAGAACAGACGAAGATATATCTATAAGTGAGGAGGAAACTGTAGCTTCTTAACTAGACCTACAACTGAAAATGCATACTAATGTTAGAAATATTGTAAAATGTTTAAATGATTAAGCTAACTCTTCAAAGTCAAGTCGGCCTATAGCTCAAGAAGAAAAATAAACTTTCAATTCAAACAAAAACTTTCTTATATTAAATTAACACTTGTAATCAAAGGAATTATTACTCAATGGGTTGAAAATTTATGTATCCATAAAGATATGCAGTACAAATAAAAACTTAAAATTAATAAATGCCTCCAAACTTGATGTTATGCATTATCTGGTACCTTCGAATTCCTATTCTCCTCTATTCATCCACCATTCCCTTACCAGTAGATTTTCCTTTCTGAGAGAAAGTGACCAATCCAGTCTCTCGTCTTGTTTTTGACAGNAGTGACGTACCACGAGTCGGTTGGCGCTTAGCTCAGGTAAGTTTGGTGGGACTGCATGTAAGGTTAAATTGGTGCACACAGTGAATGGCGTTAGTATGCATTTATAGTATATAGAAAACATATATTAAATACTACCATTTGGGTTGTAGCTTGTTTATTAATAGCACTAATGGGTTAAGGATGAGAAAGGTTAAATTTATAGGAATTAGTGTACCCGAATTAGTATGGAGATAGGATATATATATATATATATATATATATCCTATTTCCATACTAATTTGGGATATATATATATATATATCCTATCTCCATACTAATTCGGGTACACTAATTCCTATAAATTTAACCTTTCTCATCCTTAACCCATTAGTGCTATTAATAAACAAGCTACAACCCAAATGGTAGTATTTAATATATGTTTTCTATATACTATAAATGCATACTAACGCCATTCACTGTGTGCACCAATTTAACCTTACATGCAGTCCCACCAAACTTACCTGAGCTAAGCGCCAACCGACTCGTGGTACGTCACTATCCAACTGACAGCGGAGTGACATCAACAGCCTTACCAGGCTATATTCGAAAATTCTTCCAGTACATTCCAAGTGGGATAAGAACATAGTATAAGATTCTCAAGCCTTCTACGGACTCCCAGGAGGTTCAATTTCTGGAGTTGCGAGAGTGAGACGGAGACTCTGCTCTGTTTGCCCTTGTCGCCCCCTTCCCCTCCCCCCTAGTTCCGTTCCTCTTCTCCTGGGATACTGGGTAATATAAAAATATAGACCGTGGCATAACTTTTAGGTCACTCTTGGCGGTAAGTGGAACTAAGGCACTATGCTAGTAGTAACCATCATACAAAAATATAAGCTTAATATTTCATCTAACAATTATTTTTGTTGTATAGTCATTATTAGGGCAAGAATTTTTATGATTTTTTTTGTCAAACCTAGAATGCTGTTCAAGTGTAAACATGTATGTTTCATAAGAATCTAAGCTCATTTAAGTAGCTTTGTTAGGGCATATTTTAGCATATTTTCAGGTTTTTCAGTAATTTTAAGGCTTTGTTTTGGTTATTTTTGAGTCATTATGTTGCATATTTTGGTATTTTCGAGGACATTTTTTTATGATTATCCCTGAAAGCAGTAAACAAAAATAAGGGGGATAAAGGGGGCGGGTGAAGTGCTTGTTTTAGAACATCTGTACACACATCATAGCAAACAGTGAAGCCACCATGGTGGAAATAATACTATCAGCCCTCCCCCGTTTTCTTATATACGGCATATTTTTTGTTTAATGTCTTTCAGTTTGGCACAGAAACGGTAAAAAGTTAAATTGTACTAAAAGATTATTTTTTATCTCATATAGGACATGTTTTTGGGCAGTAATTTTTTATCCTCGGTGGTGTGGTTAGCTAACGCGCTAGTTTCGTGTTGCGCTAGACTGCAGAAGACAAGGAGATCTAGGTTCGAATCTTGCTCAGGAGCACTGGAGATGGTTTTTCCTAGATGGTTTTCCACTTTCCTCCCATGCAAATGTGGGTCTTCATCTATATTAAACCTTCCTAACTCCTAGCCTACTAGAATAATCAGTACTTAAGCATATAATCCAAAAGGGTAGTAAGATGCAGTGCTAAGTATTATTATTTTTAGTTTGACAAAGATACTGTAAACAAAATAAGTGTTTTATTATAGGTAAAACTAGTAAAATTGGTTAGTAAAATAAAAAGTTTCTGTTAGAACAGAAACAGTCAAACAACTAAATTATATTTTTGGATAGTTTTGTTTCGTTTCCCGTAGGCCTACCCATTATTTTCTTAATTCATTTTGCAAGGAAATAAAAAAATTAATGTAAATTTTATTGTATTATATTTGGAAGGTATAGGAAAGGTGGATAGAAACATATAAAAGAGACAAACACAATATGGCTTTTATAATGAAGAGAAGAACACAGTTTTACATTTCTGCAATTGGACAAAAAGGCAGCAATGTAAAGTGTGAATTGTGTTATTCTTTTCATTATAAAAGCCATATTGTGTTCATTCCTTTTATATGTTTCTATCTATCTTTCTTCTACCTTCTTCCAAATATAATACAATTACCTCATAAAGCGAAAAGAGGTTTTCCTTATAGAGATACATTGTAAGGTTTGTTGGAAATTTTTTTCGTTTTAAATTACTTTTTTTTGGTCATAAATGCATTTTTTATCAAGCATTTTCTAGCCAATTTTAGGGTATAATAATCCTAGCCCTAGTCATTACTATAAACTTCTCATCAAAAATATTAAATCATTTTATTTAGAGCTTAAGTGTTTCAAACCAGAGAAACTCAAAATTGGTGCTTATAACTATGAGTAGCTCTAAATGTTTATGATGTTGAAGAGATTTGAGACTATTCAAATAGAGCTCTAACAAAATTTCTAATTTTGTTTGTGCAAATTTGTTTTACAACTGGGAAATGTGGCGGGTTGTAGAGTTATTTCAGTTTTCAAATTACCTTAACAACCAGTTTTATTCTTTAGCATTATTAAATCACCAAATTGCTTTGTTATTAACATATCACAATATTTAGAATCATTGACTCTTGTGGGAAATAGTCACAATAAAAATCTGTAAAAGTACCATATATTATTAGTGTTCTGAAGATATGATGTCCTTAATGTTTTGCCTTTGAATGGCACCTAAGAGCACAGATTGACTAGAGCAGGTAGTGGTTGTCGCATTCTTGTCAAGCAGTTTGGAAAGGAAAGATGTTATCAAATTGTCGGTTACGTCTTCCGGAGCTTTGTTTTCTTCTATGTTTGGGTTGACAACTTCATCTTTGTCTTTTTTCTGTATAACACAATAAACATCAATTAAAATATGTTTAGCTATTTCATCGCTAAATAGGGTACTTAATATGATTTGTTCATAGTAATTAAGTGCAGTGATTACAACCATAATCTTTAGTGAAATGAATTATTTCCCAATGGCTTGGAAATATATAATAAGACAGTGTAGAAACACTGCACATTAATGTAAAGGAAAGGCCGATCTACCGACTTTGCATTCGTAAGGTGCATAGTGGTCTAAAGACTCCACATTAACAAATTGCACTGTCTACAGAGTCCTGAACCTTAAGTTATTGGTCCTTACCACTACGTAGAATCCAGAAGTTGACTCAACTTTAACTTTCTAAAGACAACTTTATACAGACTGGTAAAGATTATCCATCAAGGCAAAGTATATATGTGCATACACATCAAAATTAAAGCACCAATCGTAGCGAAAGGATCCATTAATATGGAAACAATACAAATTGAAATTATAGTTATGCATAGAGCTATTTGAGAAATATTTTTTGTGAAAATTTTAAATCCCCAGGAAGCATGACATCTCAGAAACAGTTCTCTGAAAAATACCAAGTTTTCAGAAAAAATTGTGTCCCTTTGGTATGGTTAAACCTCCTATTAGTATTATTTATGATCTCTTCTTCACAGATCACATCTGCTTCCAGCTTGCTCTAGACACTTTTCTTTTGAAGAGTTTAACCAGAAGTAGTCTCTGACTTTCTAATTAATTGACAGAGTCACGCCACGTCATTAAGGATACAAACTGTGTAGACAAGATTTTAATTTCTAAAGACTATTAAGGACTTAAAGACTATACAAATATGAACCTTACAGACTCTGTAAACAAGGTTTAAATGAAAGGGAAGGAAGCCAACCTGAAAGGATAGTTAAGTTAGGCGTAGATATGAACAAACACACTTTTTTCTTCATTTCTTCTTACAATTTTCACACTTGCCACTTTTTTCACTTTCAAAGTTACATTATGTTTTAAATTTTCAAAACTATTCCCTTTCAAACAAAGAGACACATACATAAATAATACAAACACCACCAAGAAAGATATATGAGACTACATGCTTGAAGAACTTGAAACATAATTGAAAACTTGCAGTGTTGCCAAAGCAATATAACAGTATGGAGGCTTAAGCAAATATATATCCTAATAAAATACTTTTTCAACTAATAAAAAACAAACGAGTACCTGAATTTTAAAAAAATATTCATGTATGGAGACCCATATAAAGTCTGATTTTTATAGGAAGAACAGTTTAATTCACAAAAATTGATTGTGACTAAAATTTGACATTATAGAAATGTGCTTGTTTTATTTGATTGATTTATTAAATATAGATAATCTAAAAAGTTATAAGAAGTTTCTAATAGTACTTCCTTATGGATTACTTAAAAATTAGGTGGCCCAATGGCTAAATAATTTTATAATAAAGGAAACTGATAAAACTAAAGACAAAGGAAAAATAAACTACTAAGAGTAAATTTGATGAAGATAGCCCCCCTAGGCAAAGAGGAATAATATGGGAAGAATCCAATGCACAAAGGTGACAACTTCCTTTCTTCTGTCCTCTATAGTAGAAGTAGTCACACACGTGTTTTGACACAAATAGAATAATATTTCGGTATTGTTGCCTTTATCAAACACAAAGAAGAAGATAGTACAGATAACACAAACTGGATTACTCCATTTTGAATTTAAAGAAAAACTGCTATAAACACATTGTGCCAACTGTTTTTGGGAGTAAATATACATTTCTTGGCTATGGTTGGTATTTATACAGGCCTATTTAAATAATAATAATAATTTGAAAAGATGTTAATCTTAGATGAAGAAGAAGCTATCTTCTGTTGAGGCATGATGATAATCTTGATTTGATAATCCACTGGTGGGCCCAGTTCCCGCTGTTTATATAAGTTGAGAATTGTCACACTGTTTGGAAAATGTTATAAATATTTTGGTGGCGTAGCAGATTTGAAAGTCCTGGTTGTGAGTACCAGCATGGATGGATACAGGCTTGTCTGGATCTTTGTGGTTTGTGTCAAAATGATTGTTCATTCAATGTCTGAGAGAATCTGTAGTAAGGCCTACATATTCTGCATCACATGGTTTGCAATGTAGTAGATTTGCCAAGTTATTTGTTCTACATTTGTAATGACTAGGAATTTTGTATTCCAATTTGGTAACTTTGCTGTTGACGGATGAAGTTGGTAGGTGGATTCAACATGTGCTGCAACAGGTGCTACCACAGGGGTATGAACCCTTGGTTTGTCAGTTTTACTTCTCGAATTCTCTTGGGGTCAGGAAGATTGGGATGGACTAGAATATTGTGGAGATTGGGTGCCTGTTTGAAAGTGACTCTTGGGGGTGAACTAAGAAGTATTTGATTCTGAGTGAAAGTGGTTAGGAATTTGTAACCACTTTTAAGGATGGTGTTGATACGTTGTAGACCAGGATGGTATTGTGTGGTATGGAAGTGGAGGTATTGTTGATAATTGGCGGGTTTTATATGTACAGTGGTGCGAATTTGTTTGATTTCAAGGAACAGATTCACATCAAGGTAGGTAAGACTATGCTGTGATTTATTGTGGGTGAAGTTTAGGGGGCTGCAATTGTTGATATAAGCTAGGAAGATGTCCAAGAATTTTTTGAAGTGAGGCCATATCATGAAAATGTTGTCGATGTAGTGGAGCCATAGATAGCGTTTGATGGGCTGAGATTGTAGAAAGTGTTCTTCTAGTAGTCCCATGTAAAGATTTGTTTATGAAAGAGCCATGCGTGTAACCATCTCTGTATCCTTTATCTATAGGTAGCATTTGTTTAGAAAACGAAAGTTGTTAAATTGAAGGATCATCCTAGCCAGCTCCACCAGGAAAGAAGTGGTTTGGACTCAGGAGGTCTGCTCTCCAAGAAATGCTTCATTGCGAACATTCCATACACATGAGGGATGTTAGTGTAGAGTGCAGTGACATCAATAGTGACCAGAAAACAGTTTGGTGGAAGGTTTTTAATTTTGCGAATTTTGTCTGAGAAGAGTTTTGTATCCTGTATGAATGAGGGAAGTTGTTTTACAAAGGGTTGTAGGTGTGAATCAACCAGAGATGAAATTCTCTAACTTAGAGAGCTGCCACCAGATAGGATTGGACGGCCAGGCGGAGGTCTAATTTCTTTGTGGATTTTAAGGAGGAGATACAGAGTGGAGGTGTGAGGTTTTTGTGAAAAGAAAAGTTGAATCAAATTAGTGGTGAGATTCTATCGAGGACCTTCACGTTGTAGGAACTCTTTAATCCGGTGCTGTGATCTTCAGTTGGGTCTTCTGTGAGTGGTCTGTAGATAGAGTGGTTGGATAGCTGATTTTGTGCCTATGTGATGTAGTCAATATGATTCAAGATGACTGTGGGGGTGTCCTTGTCATCTGGTAGGATGATGATGATACCAATATATTAAGAGCATTTCCCAAACAATGCGACAGTTCTCAACGGCCACAACAGAAGATGGTTTCTTAATATGATTTTTTTTCCGATTTTTTTACTATCATTATTATTATTATTATTATTATTATTATTATTATTATTATTATTATTAAATAGGCTTATATAAATACTAACCATAGCCAAGAAATGTATCTTTACTCCCAAAAACAGTTGGCACAATGTGTTCATAACAGTTTTTCTTTAAATCCAAAATGGAGTAATCCAGTGTGTTATTTGTACTATCTTCTTTCTTCTTTGTGTTTGATATAGGCAACAATACCGAAATATTATTCTATTTGTGTCAAAACACGTGTGTGACTACTTCTACTATAGAAGACAGAAGATGTCACCTTTGTGCATTAAATTCTTCCCATATTTTTTCTCTTTCTCTAGGGGGGCTTTCTTCATCAAATTTATTCTTAGTAGTTTATTTTTCCTTTTTCTTTAGTTTTATCAATTTTCTTTATTTTAAAATTATGGAGCGCTTAATAATTTATTTTTATAATATTCTTTTTTTTTTAACACCATGTCTTAATACTCGTTCGGGTTATATGCCTATGTAACTTTGCTTGTCAAAAGTAACAGCTGCAACATACAATCTTTCAAAACATATGTTTTGGTATATGGATACATTATAGCAATCTAGTAACTTTTACAGAAAGAGTCTAATGTTCTTCCTATGGAAATCAGACCTTTTCTTTATTTGTGTTTTAAGTGTTATTTACATATGTTTCTTTATACATAAAAAGGAATATTTACAAAAATTTAAAAATAATTGTGTAGCCGCTAAAACATAATCCTTAGAAACATACGCATCAAATGCAGATTATACTTTAATCAGACTATCGGGTTGTTTAAATTTAATGTTGATGTATAAAATACCTCATCAGTTGTATTTTCTATTAATGTCGATAGTGCCAAATTGTATTTCTCCCGAGCTGGGGGTACAGCATTCAATAGATCATTAAACATAGTCTGAAAAAGAAAAAGGTGGCGTTATCAGCTTTTTACATGGGAATTTACAGTTCTGAAACAAAGTTTCCCAGTCATTAATGGCTGCATCATGTAACACATATCTCTTGTGTTAGATTGTTGGATTTCAAGTGAAGGGTGATTGGGGTTTGAATCCCAGTGGAGTGAAATGGGGGTGATTTTTCCTAAATAGTTTCGAACCTTTTCTTCACACAATAGTGATTACATTTCCTCTAAAATAATATCTTATCCACTATCACTCCTTTAACATATTTAAAGTATAGCTCAAACGGTACAGTGATGTGATGAAGAGGAAAACTTAAGTTTTTTTAGGTCAACAGAGTAATAGAGAAAAGTTCAGGTACCTATTTGATAATATAATAATTACAATCAAGACAAAAACTATCAGCAGGCCAATTGGAGGTGGAGATCAGCGACCTAACAATTTAATAGATCAGTGGTGTTCTTGTACTTTTGTTCAGCTAGTTGAAATAACCAATATCCACAAAAATCTCAAGTTTTTTTGGGCTATTAAACTCTAGAGCCAGTGGTGGATATTCTAGTTTAATAGAATAGGATAAGAAGGTTTGTCAGTACTGGCAAACAACAATTTTCCATCCATGATACTGTAATTCGAATAAATTGGAAAATGACACATGGATAAAGGAATCGAGCCCAGGACCTTAGGCTTATCACACCAATGCTCTAAAGTATGATTTTGGTAAGAACTGTACATGTTAGTTACTAAAGTTATGAAACCAATTTTAATATATTCATACAGCAAGTCATATTATTTGCAGTTGTCATATTTGATCAATACCTATAAAGTAGCACAAATAATATAGGTGTTTTTTATCAATGTTGGCCACAAAGATATGTTTGCATATCCTAAACTGTTCTTTAAACCAAAAACAAACTATTCCACTGGGCTATTCAGGGATCGACCAGTGCTCAATGTCATTCTTCACTCATATTTTAAGACAGAGTCTGTGATGGACGTGTTGATATAATCAACTACTAAGAGCACCGCACCAAGAGCCACCGGCAACTCGGTTGTGGCTCTATGCTGCCAATATTACAAAGAGCACATGCCAAGTGAATCAAGATGGACGAAAACAACTCTATACAATTAAGTATACATGAAAGGTGAAACTTGGGTGTCATTTGTACAAGTGTCATTTTTCAATTTATTTGAATATGACTCAGTTACAGTTGTTCTCCATAGTTAATATCATTCATCCCCCAAACTTCACTTTTCATACTTCATTGTATAGCGATGTTTTCTTCCATTATGCCTTAAGTTAAAATGTTCGAATGCTATTTACAAAATAGCACATATAGTCAGGGATCGAACCTCAATTTCTTATTTTAAAAAAGTACTACATTTCCTTGGTGGCCAGCCCCAACAATTTTAGGTTATAAATCACATCAGCTTATATGTTTTAATTTATTTTCATTCAAAGAGCAATTGATAAAAATGCTGTAAGTTAAAAGTTTTGATACAAGTTCAGATGTCATACCTCACAGGCTTCATATCTTAGCACACCCAGGCAACTGACTGGAGTTTTCTTCAGCAACAAATGGCCAAGTTTATTTCGATTCAGAGCAAACACGTACGGAATGTTTTGAATGGAGGCTGATTCCTTCAGTTGGTTTACTGTGTCATCTAGACCCCCTGATATAAATGAATAAAAAATGTGACATTAGTACCAAAAAAATTCATTTATTTGAGGTATTCTGGACTGAATATGTATATCAACACATGAGAAACAGTACAAAATGAATATATTGCGAAAAGTCATACGAAAATGATTATTTTTGTTATTAATAATATGCTAAATCAGTATTCAAAATTACATTTTCTTTATGCAAGTTGTACCAGCACATGAAGTAGAAAAACTTTTGTAAAATTGTAAAGGACCAACCTTCTCAGACAATTTAAAAGTTAGTGACATGACAAGTCATGTGTTGTGTAGCTGTTTTATTTTGAGAGAAAGTGTAAATTTTAACCCCTCGACTAACCATTTAACCTGGTTATGTTTTACACCAGGATCACCAACTAAATTCACCTCAAATTACTTTATGCACAAGTTTAGTTTAATTGATAAGACTTCTATAGTATATTGCAATTTTAATAGTCTAAACAGCATTTTTATGTCATGCTAAATTATCTTTTTTTTTCTCCTCCCGCCTTCTCCTATTTACATTCTTCCTCCCTCCAGTTTCCCCTCAATATACCTCCACTATCGCCCCTCTCTCCTAGCACTTCCCTTCAGCCTTTATTTATCTCTCTTTCTCACTTTATTTTACTTATTTCACGATCTTTCCACTTATATTATTTCCCCCATATCCTTCAGTTTATATCTCTCCCCCTTCTTCCACACTATGTGTGTTCTTATCATAGTAAATTATAACTATTATTGACAAAGATTACTTTTCTGTATTGTATATACTTTGTTCAAGAAAAATCAAATTTATACATAACATACAATTATTTATATAGCATATTGTTGGTTTACCCCAAAAGGTGTTTTTTTTCTCAATAATTTTTCTTTGTTTACATTTTTTTTATCGTCTGAACCACTACTGTCAAAAGAGCTATCACTTTCAGAAGGCCTATCCATGTTACTATTACTGACACCTTCAGTTAGTCCTACACTTTCACTATAATAATCACCAGAAAAATCTACATCCTCATTATCACTAATATCTACTAAATAATTTTCATTGTCAGAATCACAAAGTATCTGTGTCATTTCTTCATCAGTTATTGAGTAACAACTCTTCGTAAAAAAAACCTATGTGAAAGTTTTGGTTGAAATATAATGAATAAAACTGCCAGTTCTATTCATACTGCTCCTGCCATCTATCAACTGCTATTCATGGCGGGGAGGGGGGGGGGGGGGGGTTTAAAAAAA
>CABFVX010000537.1:0-19478 GCA_902151425.1 Timema shepardi | reverse complement strand
AATAAAAGGTCTCTGTTGTGTTACGTCGGGCGTGGCCGAGCGATAGAATATAGAGGTTGGGGGGGGGGGGGGGGGGGGGGGGGGTATAAAAAAAAGTTAGAAAAATAAGAAATAAGACTGCCAAGTTCTATTTATAGCACTCCTGCCATCAATGGCAGTAACCTCTGCAATTCATGGAATAAATAAAAGAAACCTAAAAAAAATACACAAAATAAAGGAAACATTTGTTTGAAATATAAGGGAAAAAAACTGCCACATTTTATTTATACAGCTCCTGCCATCTATGAAGTATAAGCATGAATGCAATGTGCAAGCCCACCTCATCACATTATCTGTGTGGCATACTATGTTATGACGAGCCCTGATAGTCAAAGTACGTCAAGGGGTTAACATATTTAAGACCAGTTTAATGACCTTTACTTTTTTATATCTTATAAACAGTTCTTATACATTCAATATAAATCAAAGACTTGTTCTAGAAACCTTAATAATGGTATTAGCTACAATAAATTATTTTTAACATTGCCTGGATTTGAACCAGGTACACCCAAGACTCATAATTAATTTTTTTATCTATTTGGTGACATCATGTTAATAAATGTTGTGTATTTCTCTGACTTATTTCATCCCATTTTGAACTATAAATCAATTTAATTATTGTTTTGGTGTGTACACACACTGAAATGTCTTACCATCTACATAACAATTAAGAAACAAATTTGCACAATTGGTTTAAGAATGTAACAAAATAAAATTTGTATGTTTTAGCACAATCTTTCTTAGGTAATTAGTTTAAGGGGTATGGATGAGATATAGACAAATAGCTTAAAAACCTGCAGTAAAATATCTGCCAAATATGACTAAATGTTCTGCAAGTCTTATGGCTTAAACTTCCCCTAAAAATAAAGATAAAAAAAAGTGACTGACTTATTTACTGTACCTTTGCACTCTATTCTGTCAATGTCAGGAGCAATAATCAAAAGTTTGAGTTTTTTTAAACTAATATGTTTCTTGAGCTCTCGTAGACCTGCAACATATCTGCGCTTTATTTGTGCTTTTATGGGGTCACGTTGGTATAGGCGGTTTTGTAATCGGACCAACTCACTAATCAAGGTCTCTGCAGCCCCATTGATCTCTGGCGTCAACATATGCTCACAATACCTAACAAAAGATAAAAAATTTAATTCAAATATTACTCGTGTAATAAACACAATATTTGCCATTTAAATACAAACAGATTATGACAAAGAGGTTGAGATTCAAATTCCAGCCGAGAGTAATGATACTGATTTATTCTCCATAGTTTTCCACTCCCCCTCCACACAAATGTGAGTAAAATTGCTCTAAATTATGCTTTCCTCAACCTTATCTCATTAGGGTAATTAAATGTAAATAGGCCAGACGAGTACTAAAATGCAAAACAGACACAAAAAAAGTAAACAGTATAGTCCTAATGCACTCGTTAGGAATCAAACCCTAAGCTCACAACTCAAAGTGCGGCATGCTTGTGCTTATTTAAATATAAAGGTGCTAATTACATTTTGTGTCAACATCAATAGTTATAATAATAATAATATGTCTATTGATTAGCCCACAAATAAATAAATTTTATCTTTGTAAAAGTGATGATCTTGTAAAATAACAAAAATATATAAACAATTGTGTTAATAATTAAGTAAATAACACTTACTCTCTAAATTTCCGACTATGTAGCTGTGATTTGGGTGAAAACATACTTTTCAGAGACTTTACAATACCATCTATGTCAAAATCATGAACAATGTCTGTACTGATAGGAGTGACATTCAATTCTTTATTCAAGGTAGTAGGTATGCTGCTGACTACCATGTCCCTGATGTTAAGCAATTCTTTATCAATTATGTTTTCACTCAAATTTGTATTGTCTTTAATAGAAAAATCTTGGTGTTGTTTAGAATCGGTAGACACGGTCAAAGCGGTTGGAATTATCTTCTCAGTGTTGACATTTGTTAAGTCTTGTTGTTCTCTATTGGCATTGAAACATATATTTTGGCTATCTGAAATAATACTATCTGTTTCTTGGTAACATTTGAAACCATGTGGTTGATTACTAAACAATTTATGGTGATGCCTCCTTTTCTCTCGCTCCTGGAGAATTAGTCGTTTAAGAGGAGACACTTTGATTTTCTTTTTTTCTCGAAACTTCCCTCGCTTTCTGATTGGATTGGATGCGTCAAGGGGATTTCCAGATAAAATCGGTTTTGATTCTTTACTATGTATACCTTGCTTTTTTGTCTTGGTCTTCAGTTTTGTGTCCTGCAACAAAAATGTAGTATAGTGGGAAATTGGCTTAATTAACAATTCAATATTGCTCAAATAATGCTTGTGCAAGTGATGGTTCTTGTAAAAACCAATTTATGTTTAAAACTATGAGAATAACAACATGAATTATATTTTAAAGTACTTACAACTAACTTAAATAGGTTATTTTTTAACAAACGACTAAATGCCTATGCAATATAGTTAAAATTGATAAAAATAAATTTATATAAACTATGTGAAAAGTGAGCGAATCAAGCCCAACCAAAGAAAGAGGAGGAAATGTAATAATAATCTGATGCACAAATGTAACATCTTCCTTTCTTCTCTATAGTAGAAAGTAACACATATATTGAAACACAAAGCTTTTATAGAGTCTGTTCAGAGTAGGAATTGTTCTCTGAAAGGCCTTTTTCCCTACCAGAAATCTATTATATAGTAGGGTATTGGTAGGAAAAAATACCCCTAAAAGAATAATTCCTACTATGAATGGAGTATATTTCTGCATTATTGCCTTTATCAAAAAAATCAAATCACTCACCTACTCTATTTTGAATTTGAATTTTTTCAAATTCAGAATAGATTAGGTTAGTGTTTTGATATGATTTTTCACTCTAATTTAAAAAAGGCAATAATGTAAAATATAAATACTTTGTGTCTCAATGTGTGCGTCATTACTTTTTCTACTATCCAGAAGAAAGTAAGAAGTTATAAAATTATTGTGCATTGGATTCTTCACAGATTTCTTCAACTTTCCCTATATGGATTTTCTTCACCTAATTTTCACTTAATTAGTTTATATCTTTGATTGTTTTTATCTATTATTATTATTATATAATAATCTGACATCTTAGCTCAGTTAGTAGCTTAGAGTCCCGAGTTCGATTCCCAGGATGTGGGAAAAATTTAACATACTTGGTGAAATGTGGGTTTTCCCTTTCACAGTGATGAGTTAACGGCTGGGACTGAATGTCCTGGTCTTAAGTTAAATTATAGGGGATATGAAACTATGACAGGCCTAGCCAGCAGGTTGTGTAAAATATTAGGGTGGTTCGGAAAGTAACCACCGTTCTAGCGTGGCGCTAGTAGTTGTGCGCAGTGCGCCACAATTGTCACATCTGCATGTTCTCTGATTCAGTAACCAAGTCTGTGACAGTATGAATCTCATTCTTTCGCACATTCGCTTGGTATAACGTCAAAACATGAGCGCTGCAATAAAAAATCCCATAAAATGTGAAGTGCGTGCTGTACTAAGATTTCTTTTAGCGCAAAACGTTTCAGCAGCAGACATTCATCATCAATTGTGTACTTTATATGGTCCAAATGTTATGAGTGAAGGTGTTGTGCAGTAATGGGTCAGATTTTTTAAAAGTGGTAGAACACACATTCATGATGGAGAGAGGAGTGTTAGGCCTTCTGTTGTGAGTAATGATCTTGTCAAGAAAATTGACGAAAAAGTTCATGAAAATCGAAGATTCACCATCTCTGAAATTTCTGAACAATTACTGCAAATTTCTCATGTGGTTTTGTACGAGGTTGTCACCGAAAAATTAGGCTATCGAAAGTTCTGTGCTCGGTGGGTACCAAAATTGCTTACAGAGGTCCACACCAAACAAATGGACTCTGCTTTAGACTTCCTTTAATGCTACGACTCGGAAGGTTTTTTGAAGAGAATTGTGACTGGTGAAGAAACTTGGGTGGAGTACGTAAACGCTGAAACAAAACAACAGTCGATGGCTTGGGGCTATACCAATTATCCATGCAAGCCGAAGAAATCCAGCCATACTTTGTCATCGAGGAAGGTTATGGCTATGGATTTTTTGGGATGCCGAGGGAGTTTTGATGGTTGAATTTATGGAATGGGGTATGACAATCACTTAAGATGTCTACAGTAAAACTTTGAAGAAACTTAAGCAAGCCATTCAAAACAAACATCACAGAATGCTGACATTCGGTGTTGTATTTTTGCATGACAACGCTTATCCTCACAGTGCTCGATAAACTCAAGAGAGCTTTTAAAGCAATTCAAATGGGATGTTTTTGATCATCCTCCTTAAAGCCTCGACTTGGTGCCAAGTGATTTTCATCTCTTCACTCCCATGAAGAAGTGGCTTCCATCGCAGCACTTCGATGAAGACGACGACAAACTTCAAAATACCGTGGAAGATTGTCTACGTGCCCAGGCGGATGAATTTTATGAAGAAGGAATTTGTAAATTAGTGAAATGCTATGACAAATGCTTGGATTTTAATGGTGACTGTGATGACTGCCCTCGTATATGGATTGAATGAAAAAATGACTCAGGCCACAGGATGGAAACAGTAATGGATGTAAAAAAAATTGTTTAATAAATATAAGAATAAAGTATTTTAAAAATATCATAACTTAGATCATACATATAGCCTCCCAGAGAAATATAATAGTTCTGAAGTCAGAGACAATAACTGGCTATTTTTTGGTGTGGAAAAAATTGAGATAATTAATCAACTGCACAAAATCTTTAGGCACAAGTTTGAAAGCATTTACTATTGGTGAACTGTGACCCTAACTGGTGGTCACATGATTCAAGCCACCACTCTCACAATAGACTGGATTGCCAATAACAAGGAGGTCAAAGTTTGAATCTCGGTAGGTAATGTGAGAGTTTTTTCTAGATGGTTTTCCATTCTCTCTTCATTCTTCCCCATTTTATTTGATTGGTCAGGTTGCTGTGTTGTGTGGATATCTTGTAATTTTTGCAACTGTCAGATAACTTCTCACCCAATTATCCTATGAGGATATATCTGACAGCTAGAAAAAGTTACTGGATCCAAGTTACTTTTACATATTCAAAACTCAGATCTTATTATTTGCAAATGTTACTTATGATAGTTATATTTTATTAGTTAATGTGCACTTTCTGAACTGACTGATTATATCAGCACACAAGAATGCTTACGAAGTAGAGTGAAAGGGCTTACCCTACCAATTTTGCAGAGTAAGGTATTCTCACATACCTTGCAGGGTTCTTTTACGTGCCATTATCAACATAAGACCAATTGCTTTACTTCCCCTTCGAAGGAAGTTATGCTATATATTTTTATCACTAAAAAAATATTTAGACCCCAACTGAGTTTGAATCCATGAGCATTGGGTCCTAAAGCGATCACTTTACTCCATGATACTGAGGTCAACAATAGATTTTTTTAAGATTTTAGCACTGTGTCTTACTATCCGTTCGGTTTATATACTAATGGATATATTAAAATACATATAAAATAACACTAATCATAGTAAAATGTTATCAATGTTGACTGCAAAAAAATATTGTTAAATTTTCTAAACATCTTCCAAATCTCCAATATGAAAAAAATGGGGTAGGCCTATAAGTACCTACTCTAATTTGGTGAAGCAAATCTATAGGTCCTAATTGACAGATTCATTAAACAACCATTAGTTTGATTGAAATTAATAACAGCGCCTTACTTTAAATTTTATTTGAGGGTTCGACATAGTATCTATTGCTTTCTCCCGTAATGCGAAAATAGCAAAATTTAGTAAAAATAATAATTTTAGAGCAAGGCATTCTTTCAAAAAAATTCAACCCATCCCTAACGTTAAAAGTAGCCAAGGGTGTATTTGAAAAAAAAAAAAAAAGGTGCAAATTTTAAGTTAAATATTTTTTTCTGTTTTCTTACAATACATTAGGCTTACAAGTTTCAGTTGATTATTTTGAAAGTGTGTCACTTTAAATAAATGTCTTAAGTTAACATGAAGGGGATAAGTGGAATAAATGTGACAAAGTGTTATATAATATTATATATATTTTTAGCACAGCTTCTTACTACCCATTTGGGTTAATAGTTTTTATGTGCTAATTAAAACTAACAGTTTAGGGGGAGCAGGTAAAGTGATAGACAACAAAGTGGCCGACACGAGAGGACAAAGTGGTACACAGCCAACTACTAGACATGAAGAAACGACGTGGATCAAGTGATCGACACGAGCTGGACCATGTGATAGACAGCCAACCAGTAGATAAAATGAACAATTATTTGGAAGGTTGGGTGGGTCAAGTGGCTGACACGACTTGGACCAACTGCTAGACAAGCTCATGTATAGGAGTACAAAGTGATAGACAACCAAGAGGTCGGCACGAGAGGACCAACTGCTCGACAAACTTTGATATCATCCAGTTAAGAGTGGGCTATGTGACAGAATAGTTAATTCAATACACGATTGTCCTTGTTTACACTCATTTAATTTTATCTTCGCCTACCCGTCAGCTTTAACTCACACTTCTTGATATATTTTTGTGGGTTTGCTAAAGTAGAGACGCAGGTGAGAATAACTCAAACTAATGATAACCTTATAAAATAATATCATGAATTGAAAAGTTGCAATTAATTCTGCAAAACTGGCTGCAACATTAAAGAACAGTGAGCGCTGGTCCACACGTATAAATTATCTTATTATTATATTAATAGATTAGAGGTGAGGAGGGTATAATTTAGAGAAAATATAACCACTTTTTCATAAAGAAAGAGTTGAAAACCATTGAGTAAAAATTCCTTAGTGGACTTTCTTAAAACTTTAAATTTGACAACAGTTTTAAAATAGTATGTAAAATTAATAACAGGCAATAAGCGACAGTGAAAAGGATTTTTATTGTTTTTCAAAGAGATAATTTTAATATCCGGCCTGTAAACTTACATATTTTTTATTTTTAGCACCGTGTTATAACTACTAGAGAGTTACTTTCCGTTCGGGTCATACACCTATATACTAACTACGCTAATATGTTAAGGGATGAGTCAAGTTGAACTTAGAGGAACTGTACCAGAGTTTTCATGGAGTGAGAGTGGAAAACCATTTATGAAATTCCACCTTCAGTCCACCCAACTGGGATCGAACCCCAATGAATAGTCTCGACATTTAAGTTGTCAGGTGGAGAATGATGCATAGTTATTTTGTACCATTTCAGAATATTTTGAAGGATGTGTGGTAAGCAGGAAGGACATATTGTTTAAGGTACAAGATCCAAGCCGTCCGGTATCAAGGAGCGAGTGGTAAGATAATGGATACATTGTTTAAGGTACAAGATCCAAGCCGTCAAGTTTTAAGTACCGGCTGGTACGAAAGTAGCGCATTAGATCATGAGGGCAATGAAGCGGGTTAATATATTTTTAACATTACAATTTGTCATACAATGTGTAGATAAACTTGTGCCAAGTATTGTACCGCAAATGTACCCCAATTTTCAGGGTACATCAAGAGACTTGCTTTGATGAGTAAATAAAAATAATAAATTTAATTTACCAGTATCATACCTTAATGATTTTGGAAATGTCAATCAATATGGGTCCTCTTGGCATAGTTCTTTTTTTTAACACCTTTGGCTCCAAAAGATCTTCTGTTGCCTTTAGTTTTGACTTTATAAAGTTCCTTTTTTGTTCCAGAGCTAGATTAAGATTATTTTTATCATCGTCTGTGATTGTGGATTGGCTACCCCTAGGGATTCTTACTAAAGTTGAATTTTTTGTACCAGTGTTTACACTCATATGCTCCAGACTACTTCTTTGTTGTGGTTTCATAATTGTATCAAGGGAAGGAAACACTGATTCATCACAGGCCAAATCAGATTGATTATATTGAACTCGAGCAGACGATTTCCCCACACATTCAGAGAAAAAATTTAAGAATTCAGGTTTAACCAATTTTACAGATTGACTTTTGGGAGAAACCAGTTCTTTCCTATATTGTTCCTCCCTAAGGATTTTTCTTTCTGCTACCAACTTTTTACTTGGTTTCTTTTTTTTCTTTTGTAACATACCTTGTTCTCCATTTTTTAAGTAATCTTTATCTTTATGTAATTCTATTAAATTGACCTCATTTTCTGTGGCGCATTCCCGTTCACAAGGATTTGTTGATCTAAAATGTGTTTGTTGACATTCGGGATGGTTTTTTAATTGAAAATGGTGTTTGTCATTTAGACCTTCATTAAAATGTCTGGATACCTTTTCTTTTCTTATTTTAGATATTTCTTTCCAGCAATATTTTTTTTCCATGTTTAAAAATTATTGTTGCAGCTTTGAAAATTTGATCCATCCAATCCTATGCTAAAAAAATGTTTATGATCTTGGCTACATAAATAATATTAGCCCTGCCAGTACTGTATATTTTAAATTGTTGAACCAAATTGAATAATGTCTTTAATTTGATGAATAAAAACCACAAATGTTGTATTAGACAAATTAACATGTATATTATTAATTATTGGTTTTTCACTCAACCCAGATAATCCCAAATTACCACGGCAGAACCATAGATAAAAGTATAGTATTGGCAGAACGCATAGATAAAGGATGGCAGCACGGCTCGAACGCTCAAATAACATGATTCTTATAACAAGGATTTTACCAAATCGTTTATTGCCAACATAAGAAAATAAATCAGTACTAACATGGTAAATAGTTTTTTTTAAATTGTTTATTGTTATTAAACACAATAGCTAAGAATGACAATTAATCTCCTTAAGCAAAGCTCTGAATGGAGATCTTATAATAACATAGGAGTATATTGCAGACATTAACATAATATGGCGTACATCAATTATTTAGATAATAATTAAAATTGTTTATAATTATAGAATTTTTTTTAACATCCACAAAATTATTCATGCTTTTCTTGTTGGCTATGGAAATACAGATTTTTTTTTTACAACTAGAACATTTTCGTGTTCTTCTTTTAACATTATCAACTAGTGTAACGTGATCGTTATGTAGTTATCCATAAGGCTGTGAGTTTTGTGATTCTTAGCTCTCTCTTTTATTAATTCCGTGCTTCGGTAAAGTCTACCATGTGAAGGCGGCGTTAGGCTAAGTGCTTATTTTAATGACCTATTAAATCTATTAACATCATGTCTAATCTTCTAATTATTAATAACCTTCTCAGTACAAACTAAAGTTAAGTTACAACAACTGGCGACGAGTGATTATTTTTTATTTTCAAGAACCCCGAGTTTATTTTGTATCTTAGTATTATGTGTGCAATTTTTCGTACGCCAACAGTCTCGACATGCCTAAGTTTTTCACTTTTTGACTCTCGTCTCGAGGACATCAAGTCATATTTTGCCAGATTTGAACATTTCTGCACCACTGAAACAATTGCAGTGGACGTAAGCGTGGCTTGGCTCTTAAGATGCATTGACCCAGTCGCCGCTTACCAGGTCTTAACAGATCTCTGCTCGCCAGTCGCGCCGGGAACAAAGACTTTCGTCCAAATAAATACTCTTCTCGAAACTCACTACGCTCCCACAAGATCTGTGTAAGAAGAGCGTTCTACCTTTAGTTGTTGCAAACAGCGTGCGGGAGAGTCCTACGCAGCCTTCAGCCTATCTTTACGTCATCTTGCCACCACTTGTAGCTTTGGAACATTCCTGGATGACGCCCTAAAGTCACAATTTTATCACAACATCTCGTCGGACAAAGTTCGCGATAAGATCAGGAATAAAGAGGGTAATTTCAGCGCGATGGTTGCTCTCGCCACCCGCTACAAGATCCCTGGACCAGACACTGCATCGGCAAATGTCAGTGACAACCCTAATTTCATCAACGCGGTTCATCCATATCAGGAGAAGAACAAGAAATTTAAGAAAAAGTTCCAATCCAGTCAAGGGAAAAAAACCTCAGCTCTCGTCAGGACCCAATCAGCCGTCTCAAAGCGCGTTATGTGCAGGTTGTGGTGGGCCTCATGCTACGTCTAATTGTTCCTTCAAATATGTGCAATGTCATAACTTTCATTTTAGAGGATATATTGCTAAGGTTTGTCGCAGGGTCAAAAATTCCTCTCAGCATCAAGGAGGTGTCCATTCAAATTCAGGAGGACATACCTTCAGTGTCTGTCCAAGCTACTACAGCTTGTGACTTGTACGTGGTCAACAGTAGTCAGGCACCAGTTCGCAGCAGTGTTTAGTTGGAAGTCAATGGTGTACCTCTCATAATGGAAGTTGATAAAGCGGCCAGCGCTTGTCTTATTTGTGAGCCAGTGTACCTTGCATATTTCAAACACTTTCCTCTGGTGAGTACCACCTCACTTCGTGGTTGCAATGGGCATGAACTAGATCTGTTGGGGGAAACCCCTGTTAAAGTCTCGTATCAGGGTCAGTCTGCTACGTTACCCCTAGTAGTGGTTTGGGGCTCCTTCCCCTCACTAATGAGCATATCTTGGATCAGCCATATTCATCTGGATTGGAACGCCATCTTTCTCATCAACTATGTTCGGCAGGTACAAGGTGATGTGGTGGGCCTGCTCAGGAATAAATATCCCTCAGTCTTTAAAGAGGTACCAGGTGATATTAAGGGTGTGGAAGTTAATGTAGTTCTAAAAGAGGGGGCCATTCCAGTATTCTATGGCCCTCGAGTCATTCCTATTCCTTTGAGGAATGCAGCTAAGAAGGCCCTTGAGGAAATGGAATCAAGTGGTCTTATTCAGAAAACCAATAGTCACACCTGAGGAACACCTCTGGTAAATGTTCCCCGGGCCAACAAATGTGCACGGGCGTGTGGAGATTCCAGCGTGACAGTAAACCCTCAGTTAAATCTTGAACAATATCCTTTACCAGTTATCGATGACTTGTCTACTATTCAAGGTTCTGTTTTTAGTGTACTCGATCTTGCCCAGGCTTACCAACAGCTAAAGTTGGGACCAGCTTCTCAGGATTTTTGACCTTGAGCACTCCGTATGGCCCATACAAGTGCCTTCGCCTTCCATATGGTATGTCTTCAGCTCCAGCCATCTTTCAAAGCGTCATTAATCAGATATTGGCCGCTTTTGATTGTTTTATTTATTTAGATGACATATTAGTGTCAGGAAACACAGCTGAGAAGTGCCTAAGTAAAGTGGAAGTTATTCTACAAAGGTTTGTAGAATATAATGTCACTGTAAAACTGGAAAAGTGTCATTTCCTATAGCCAAAGGTTAGATTTTTGGGTCACATTTTGGATGCCCAAGGTCTGCATCCAGATCAGAACCGCATCCAGGCTCTCCTTCAAGCTAAAGAGCCTTAATCAAAATCTGAACTTCACTCGTTCATTGGGTTTGTAACCTTTTACGCAAAGTTCATTCCCAACATGTCCACTTTGCTTCGTCCGTTGTATGCCTTGCTCAAGCAGTATGCCAATTGGAGGTGGGTATCTGAGCAACAAAAGGCTTATCATCAGTGTCTTCAGGAATTGGGTGGAAATCAGGTGCTCATTCCTTACTCTACTGGCTTTCCACTTAGGATTACAAGTAAAACCTCTCAGTATGGTGCGGGTGCTGTCATCTCCCACATCTTCCCCGATGGGGAGGAACGCCCTATCGCTTTCACATCCAAGACCTTCTCCAATGATGAGAAAAACTACCCCCAGCACGAGCGTGAAGCTGCAGCTATTATTTTTGGGCTTAAGAAATTTAGTAAATACCTGTTTGGCAGACCTTTTGAGCTATGCACTGACAATGCAGCGTTGGTGTCTATTTTTGGGTCTAAAGCTAAAATGCGATCT
The DNA here is from genome assembly GCA_902151425.1 of Timema shepardi. Classification (NCBI taxonomy): domain Eukaryota; kingdom Metazoa; phylum Arthropoda; class Insecta; order Phasmatodea; family Timematidae; genus Timema; species Timema shepardi. The sequence continues at coordinate 7,656 of CABFVX010000537.1, read as the reverse complement.
CTCACTGCTCTTCGCCTACAACGTTGGGCTATACTGTTGTCAGCCTTCCAGTATAAGATCACATTTCGAAAATCTGAGCTGAATATTCATGCTGATTTCCTTAGCCGAAATCCTCTCCCCGATCAGACGGAGGTGGAGTCTGACCTCTACAAGATCTCTTTGGTGTCCCTGGGACCTCTCACTGCAGTCCAGGTGGCCACCGAGACCAGGAAGGATCCCATATTTAGTCGAATGCTCACATATTATGTCCTCGATGGTTAGCCTTATGTGGTGCCCGATGAAGGTCTTCGCCCTGTTCATCGGCGAGCCATGGAATTATCGGCCGAATCTGATTGTTTATTGTGGTTGTCTAGGGTCATCGTCCCGTCAGCGCTTCGTCCCGAATTCCTGGAGCACCTCCATGAGCTTCATCCTGGCTCTAGTCGCATGAAGAACCTGGCACATGGTGTTGTGTGGTGGCCAGGTCTTGATGACGAATTGGAAGCTATGGTAAACAGGTGTAATGTTTGCCAATCACTCCAGTCAACGGCACCTAACGAGACTCTGATTCCTTGGTCCTGGCCTACTAGAAGGTGGCAAATAATTTATATTAATTTTGCTGAATTTGAAAATAAGACCCTACTCATTACTGTAGATGGTCATTCTTAATGGCCCGAGGTCCGAATCATGATCGAAGGCACCTCAGCAGATCACACCTATGAAGCATTGCGCTCAATGTTTGCAGCTTGGGGGCTTTCCAAGGAAATCGTATCTGACAACGGTCCGCCGTTCTCGTCAGATGCATTCGCTAGTTTTCTGTCTAACAAAGCAATTATAGGCGAATCAGCTAATAGAAATTTATTAATTGATCTGGGGTGCCTTTTTTATAACAGTAATATATGAAAACTAGGTGAAAGTATTATGCAAGCTACCAGCCCCTAAACTAAGGTTCACCTACAGCGAAAACGTCATGACCACTTAACGGGGATGCAAACTATATCCCTTACTCTAGGGACTAATAGGACGTGGCTGTAATGATAGTAAATCCCCTAGCTGATTACACAATAATATGCAGAACAAAAGGTAAACATGAGGTTATCTAACGTCATCATTGAGAATATTAAGAAACCCGTCTACCGCCTATTAAATACAAACTCGAAAGGTAGCATAGAGATCAAGCACGAGCATGACCATTAAATAAGATTAAACAATGTACACGTATTAACAAAAAGAATACAAGCCCATAAATAGGAGAATTAAAGCCCAATTAGGCCATGAACTATCTAATACTGATATCATCAAGTGAGAGTTGACGTTCCTTCAATAATAGAAGGCATAGAGTGACCTCACAACAAGACCTTTTATATTAGGGCAACTCGACATAATACAGTTCTAGCATAACGTCTAAAATGTAGCTAGGCGAACACAAAATAATAACTCTGAACTATCACTGCTGTACTAACTTTATATTAACTGTGTCAAGATTTTATACAACAAACGGTCTAGCACCGACTAGCTCTAAATGATCCAAAACACAGCCAGAGGCCACAAAAAGAAACAAAACGTGAAAGATTTATATAAAACTACGTCAAGCAAGATTTGTTCAGAAGGAACATGTTGCCCACTTATCAATCAACAGGATCACTTGGTCACATGAAACCTATTAATACAAATTACATTTGGCCAATAAGATATATTTAAGGTATTCTGTGGAACCGTAAGTAGATCCACCACCTACACTCCTAAATATAGTCAATCTCATTACCAATGTAAGCAAAAGTTAATCAGTGTAATGCCAGCGGTAATCGAGGGATTGCAAACCTAGATTCCAAGTAAAATGGGCAAACAGTCCATATAAAGCAGATCGGCGACGTAAATGTTCAATGTTGATATCCACAGAGTGGCGGGACGCTATCTGGTGGACTCCCACGCCGTGACTCCGTTAAACACTATGGTACTTCTAGCTGTCAGTAGTAGAAAAAAACTAAATTATCAATGTGTTCACTAGAAAATTGAATATTGTTCTGTGTCAATATTTGATCATACATGATATTAAATAGACTCCCTGATTGAAAGGAGAGTGGGAACGAAAGACAGGTGTGGTCGATCAATCACATTACAGGAGGAATAGCCATCGGAGGGGTGGATGCTAAAAGCGGGTCTTCGCGCAAGCGTGAAGAATATTCGGTGCAGAAATGTCACCAGAAATAGTTTGAATTAATGTTTTTCTGTAAATGGAAGCTGCGCTTATACTAAAATGTGGCTCATCAGTGACGATCCCAAAACACAACAACTGCATCGGCTTGACCCTGGTAAGTCCAATCAGAACCTCAGTTCTTGTCGAGTAATTATTTCCTTGAGGGAAGGTAAAAACACTTGACTGCGTGAGTTAATTCCCATTATCTCGGCACAATTGGACAATTAATTATTGACGTTTATACTGTCTCCAATTTTAAAACTGGGGGTGATTCTAGCTATTTTCAATACATCTGAATATATACCTTATTGAAACATTGGCTTAATATTGTTTCAGGACAGGGGTCAGTTGGTGAATACAGTTTTTAACTACGTCTGGTGTCATATCATCATGTCATGAACTAGTCGTATTATTAAGTTTTGTATAAGTAGTTTCAATTCTCTTTCAATAGTTGGGGCTAGGTAAATCGAGGTTGATTCTATTTTTATTTTTCCAAACTGTTCAACAATGACACCTGAAACAGTAATTGGTATTTTACTGGATGGCTGTGACCCAATCACTGTGAAATGTTTACAAAATGTGTCAACAATTTCTTTGGAGTGTGTCAATGTTACATTATTTTGATTATCAATTCTACCTATTATATTAACAATTTTGGTATTTTGCCCAACATATTATTAATACTTTTCCATATCTTTTTTGTTACCATGGCAGTTTAAAAATAAATTATGGTTGGATTCTTTTAAACGGTTTATTTTTAGAGTAGTAATATTATTGTTTAATACTCTGAGCTGCTCTTTTGAATTAGTGTTATGTCTTTCCCTTTTGTAGTTATTATATAACTTGTCACGTCTATTAAGCATTTCTCTAAGTTGTGGTGTTACCCAAGGGCGTGTGAATTGTTTACATGACAGTTGAATCAATTTAGATGTGGTGTTACAAAAATAGCTGATTTTAATGTATCCATTAAAAATTTAAGGTTTTATTAGGATCGTAAATTTGGGGCTAATTCATAAGGTCAAGGTCATTTTGCAGTATTTTTATAAGGGTATTATAGTTTATATTTTTGCATATAATCTCGTTTTCAGATTTGCCTATATTCACTATTTTAATATTTTCTATTAGAATACTGTGATCACTTATAAATTATGGATGGTTGAAATGTTTATTTCAAGGGTGTTTGTATTGGAAATAAAGTGGTCGATGATAGTTTTAGATGTGTCTGTAACACTGGTGGGATGGATGTTGTGTATATCAAAGCCATTAGATAAGTAGATCGATTTATACCTCATTGTCTCATTATTATCTACACCCACATTCAAATTAAAGTCATCTACCAAAAAAGAATGGTTGTTATTACACATAGACATGTATGTATCAAGAATTTGTAAGAAGTCATTATGTGGTGGCCCGTAGTATCCTTCTATGAATAATTTCACATGATCATTTACTTTATATTGCTAATCCATATCGAAAAAAACCTTTCATTTGATATTCTTAAAACATTATGACTGTTAACCTCTCATCTAAATATAAGGAAGCGAGGCTGGAAAATTAGTCAAGAAGTTTACCTGAGAATAACAATGTTTTTTATATTAAAAACAACAAAAAATGTAGATACATAACGAGAACATAAATACAATGGAATCTCGAGAAGCGCTCTATTATCCACGATATTGAAATCACTCCCCTAGAGAATGTATGTTATCGAATTTACAATACATGTAAAAATAAATAAATATATTTTGTAATTAGGCTAGCCGTCAGTACAACTAGTGCATTCAACATAGGACTACAATGAACACAATTATAAAGACAATTAATAAAGACAATATAAGACAATTATTGATAGTTCCTTTTATCTCTAAATATTATTTGATTAAATTATTGTAGTAATATTACGTGCAGAAAAATATCTATTGTTACTACCACGCTATAATTTAGTCATATTAAGAGAAATTAACATGTCATGATGTGAGCCGTTTCAGTCCTCTATGAATAATTTTATACTGTTGTGGCAAGTGCCATTAAAAAAATTATACAAATGTAGCTTGTCAATCATGTAAAGTTACACCTACACAATTAGGCAACGTAAAAATACGAAGTTATAATAATTATATTGGCAGAATCCATAGAAAAGGATTAGATTTGAAATATTTAATAATAATAGTCTTCAACACCTACTGTTAACGACTGGATGAACTCGGATATGATCCACGTGCTCTCAATTGAAAATACTACAAAGAATTCTAATAATACAAATCTGCATAAAAAATACTACACTTACAATAGTGGAATCCATAGAAGAAAATTAAAGCTAATACATTCAGGAATAATATGGTTCAAGACTTACTCACCGTAGCTGGATGGGATCGGATAACGCTAACATGCCTTCTAGCAAAATATTCAACACTAATGGTGACAGGGTGCGTCCTATCACATCCACTTACTACATCTACACTCGTACAAAAGAACTAAAACTAAGTTGAGCTCGCTCCCACGACCCTCGAGCACCACTGTCGTGGTGGCGTGTCTTTGAAACTACCCTTTTCCTCACCCCTCAATCTTTAGTCCATCCTATCACCACCTGTGTTATTACGCCTTTTTCTATTTATTTGTTTATTTTTTTCCGTTCTAGTCAGAGAAAGGGTATAAAATAGGTACTCTCCGATTTGCTTTATATTATTCTATCACACCATGTCGTTTAAGAAGGAACTTCTCTCCACGAAGGGACCGGTGGCCATGGACTATTGGGAGTTGTTATCAACACCGTTCCACTGATAAAAAAACCTCTCTTCACGAAGGAACCAGTGGCCCTGGAGTGTTGGACGTGGTTCTCACCGCCGCGCCGCCAAGGAATATCCTCTTCGATTTCCTAAATATAGAGGCGATGTTAATAAGTTCATCTAACTTATTGGTTATTTCAGACCTAGTATAGTCGAGGCGACTATTATGTTTATTTTGACTTCTTGTTTCAGTCAGAGTGACTAGATTTTGGTTTTGTATTATTCAAAATCTGTTGATGTAGTCACAGTAACTCTAGTGTTGCTCAAGTCCCTCAGACTTGTTATATCGGTCCGAGAGGCCGTGTTTTCATGTATCCATATTATATAGCTTCGATATAGGAGCTTTGAGCTACAGATGTAATAAGGACTTATTCCAAATGGTTGCTATACTCAACGAGCACTATATTTCTCTTTTGAGTCCTTAAGACTACACACTTGTTTTTATGGCTACAACCTATCCTTTTTCAAGGACCTATTTGGGTCAATGTGTTCAATGTATTGAATAATTCTTGTTACCACGCTTCGCGTGTGGTATTAGCTTGGGTGCGTAAAGCATGGAACTCCGCTTGTTTCTATATGGGGTCCGCGCAGATAATACCTTTTTTTCCTCTTTGCCCGTGTTTGGCACCTATTGACTGAGTATTAGTATTGTACCCCAGGGAGTGGGTCAGTAAATACATGTGCTATTGAATGCTCTGGTAATATCAATAGGGAAAGGACCGGCCATAGTACTATTTTATGTAGACACCTGTATGTTGGCCATCTACCAATGTAATCAAATAACCTTTCTATTGCAATTCATTATATTATGTATCTTAAAGAATTTTCTTAAGTCCCAATCAAGCAAGCTAGTTTAAGTAATAAATGTGTTAACAATACAATATGTATATTATTTAAAGTTAAAGTTTGTTTATAATTACCTCACTGTTTTTCTTTTAGAATCACCTGACCGTAGCTTGGCGTCAGTCCAGCTGTTTTGTAATTGAACATTGCTCTTCAAGTCTACTGCATTTGATCTTGCCCGTGTTGCAACAAGACAGTACTAATTTGGAACTTCTATCTTATGTTTTTGTATATCTATTTTAATCAATCATATATTTTAATTTTCTGTTATAGTAAATCTATTTTTGTTATTCTAATCATTTTATCAATCTGGTTAAAATAATTCCCTTGTAGACCTGTGTCGGGTGCGATACAAATAGTGTTACTTTTTAATGTGATATTGTCAAATACTTTCAAAAGTAAATAATATAATTTTTGTTTCTATTGATTCTCCATATGTTTATGAATTTATTGATACAAAAAATTATCAACTTTTTAATATTCAGCAACAAAAAGCGAAAGCTGTATGGGTAAGGTTTTTGAGCATTGTCTACTTTTACTTAACCTTAAATGGTAATAGCAATTTCTTAAAGATTTAATGTTTTAAGAAAATAGAGTGTTTTATTTAAATCAATTTTAGAGCACCATTCCCAATTAAAAAATACACTTTTTTATTTTGGTATATAAATTATTTTTAAAGTTAAGGCAGTAGAAGAAACACTGTTATAAATAAACATACAAGTAGTCAACGACATAGGAGTGGTGGTAACTGATATCTAGCAGATTTGTTTAATTGTAAAAATTGATCAACCAATTTAGAAATAATTAAGATAAAAACAAATCTTGAATTATTAAAAGCAACTGCACACTTCCCTTTTGCAAAATTCTTTCATCACTATCTGTTACAATCCACTCTCACAGAATATCTTATGGACAAAAATGTTTTTCACAAAATCCATCATCAGATTTATTTATTTTCTAATGTTCTCTTAACCAACAAACTTTCTTGTTTTTGTTGGGTTTTTAAAATTGTTTTTCACAATTATATCTTTCTAAATTTGAGGGCGTACAAGCATTCACACGTCACTTTTAAAAACAATCTGGAAACTTGCATTAAGAAAACGATCCTTGATACAGGCGTATGTCCAATACCATTTATGAAAATTAATAGACCTATGCTAGATAAATATAAACACGAGACACTCTAATTGATCATTGAGATTCATTGATTATCATAAATTTAAAATTAAACAATAATTTATGAATTTAAATTGAGGCTAAACTCTATTAGATTAAATGGTAGACCAAATTAACTGCAAATATAGGGTTGGAAGAGCTAATCAATTAAGTCTCTTTGTTCCAAAACTTTTGCTATCGTCATCAAAGTGTTTATCACACACCAAAAAGTTTTTATAGATGTTGATACTATCAAATTCTTTCAAAGTTAGATTAATCCTTTGATTCCATATGTCGAACTCACGTTCATCATAGATCGGAAATTTATGTCACACTGTTCCAAGATCGTACTCAAGTTGAGGCACATAACACAAACTTTTTCTCAGCATTTTTCAATATTAAACTTAAATACTAGATAGACAACTTAATATTATTTTTAAAGTCCACCCCATGCCTGTGACAGAGTAACCAGTGATGGGCACTATCGAATGATGAAAACTATCGTTTCCAAACTATCGAATGATCATTCGATAGTTTTCATTGGAATGAATATTAAAGCCCGTATCACACGACACTAGCTAGTACTTGAAATCCAGTGTGCTAGCTAGCACTAGCGTCGTGTGAATCAGAAAAAGTATACTGGTTCTGCCACTTGGTACTGGCTACCATACTAGTTGTGAGGATAGAACATGCGCT
>CABFVX010000536.1:233113-272093 GCA_902151425.1 Timema shepardi | reverse complement strand
ACAGGGTTTTTTTCGTCATAATCGGTGGCGAAACGTCACAAAGGTTTGCGTCACTTCCGGAATAAACCCTGGCTCTTACTACTAATATACATTTTTAAAAGTTTTTTTACAAACTTTTATATACTAACTTGAGTGAAAAAGTATTTTCGATTGTGTCGCAACATTTTTTTTCCCCACCATGTGTTTATAACCGTCTGAGCTACACATTAATTAATTAATCACAGTAATGAGTAATGGAATATAGTTATGAGACACCACTTATAATTAAAAACACCTCTTATACACCTTGTGGGGATTCAAACCTTGACCTCTCCTTCAACAGCAAACCAGACGTGCTTGATGCCACAATCTGCGTGTCCACAGGTGAGCTGTTGCCTCATATATCTACATGATCACTTCCCAGATTGTTTTGGGAAAGTTCTAGTCTCAATTTTGAGGATAGTCTATTCCTCTTGGGACCCATTACTTCTCTCTCCTCTCCCCCGCCCATGATGTTCGACTTGAACCTCTCTATCCAACATCTGAAGAGAGAGAGAGAGATCCTTGTTTCCCCCTCATATATTAGGTTAATCAGTTACAATGTCTTTATACTGACATACGTGACCAAGCTAGAAGAATATTTCCCTTCTTACTATCTCGTATTAATATTTTAATCTCAGGTTTGTTTGGGGTTAGGGGGGCTTTTATTAATCACCTTTGATTATTAATTAAATTATCGCGAATCGTAACAATCGATAGATACTCAGCTGGTAGGATGTAGTGGTTTTTCTTACAAGCACTAGCTTGGGAGCGCGAGGTTCGTTCCTTATCTTGTTCATTTTTATTATTACTATTATTATTATTTTGCATTAGTTATTCTCAATTCGGACCACTGTTAGTTAGTATAGCTGTTTAAAAATCCACCTTGTCATCTTTTGTCCTTGTTCTTAGTTTAGTTAGTTTAAGGTATGCTAGTTGTTTTTTTTTGTAACGTGTTTTACTACACGTTTTAGATATTTAACCACACAAATGGCGTGAGGAAGAGGAAGGTATAATTATAATATACTCTCATTAGCGTGGAATAAGAGTGCATTATTATTATTATTATTATTATTATTATTATCACCAGGTCTTACTACCAATTCGGGTTGTACGCATTTACGCTAATGTGTAATGGTAGGGTGATTGTGACATGAAATGGAGGACCTACAGTTTAACGTGGAATCCGAACCACGGTGGAGGCCTGGCATTCCCCACATTCACAAGTTGTGATTAATACACGTCTTGTCAGAGGTNATGTGTAATGGTAGGGTGATTGTGAGATGAAATGGAGGACCTACAGTTTAACGTGGAATCCGAACCACGGTGGAGGCCTGGCATTCCCCACATTCACAAGTTGTGATTAATACACGTCTTGTCAGAGGTGAAGGAAGGGTTTGGTAATCAGATAAATCTGTGCCGGGACCGAGGATTGCCGCAGCAAAAAAAAAAGTTAGTACTCTTAAGTATTCTTCTTTTCAACAAAAACCATACTGTGGTTGTTGGTAGTGCGCTCGGTGCTAGTATGTAGAGCGAGTTCTACCTGTTGTTATCTTTATCACTTTCTCGTGACTGTAATTCATAGTCGCGATAAGAACAAGCCTGACAGCCTTATCTAACATCATAAGACTCGCTAATATATTGACCTACAGAACTGGCTCACCATTTCGTTCTCACCGCCTCTTACTGCCGGGGAGAGTAAACAGGGGAGTTGTTTCTAACAGTCAAATTCTCATGGGATGGACCTTTTAGAAAATACGAGCATCTCGCACTATTCTATTAGTGTCATCATTGTAGTGATAATATCCATTTTAAGTGACAGTTGCAGATCACAGGATTAGATGTATGAATACGTGAAAGTAGATCTAGTGACTTTTCTTCCTGTCATATAAGGTTCTTCCTATGAAAATTGGACTGAAGTTTTACTCGACGAGCTCAATAGTTCAATAACCCACAGTTAAAGAATACCATTTTCCGGTAAAAATGTCAAAACATTGAATACAGGAGATTTAGTCGAAAAGGTGTTAAGTGTTTTTAAGGTTTACAGCAGATCGGAGATATTAGTGACATTTTCGCATTCAACCACTTAGCGCTGTAGTCGACACGTGAATGTGAGAAGATAACTGGAATAACTGTTATTGCTTTATGGGAGCTCATTTGATCGTATTTCTGTAAGAAAGAATACGCATGCATGTACAATTTGTACACGACTAGCGAAGTTTGGAAGATCGAAATGATTCATAATCTACAGATATAGCCCTGTGGTAAATTTGAAAAATTACACCTCGACCCACGAATCGAACCCGTGATTAACCAAGGGTCCCGAGTTATATTCCCGTATCCAGGTATCATTTTTCAAATTACGAATAATATATGACTGGAGTTAGTGTCCATCTAACAAATCTAACCAAAGTATTAAATTTAAAACCTAGGGCATCTCAAGGGCTTCGTTTCATTTAAATTATTTAGAAACTATTCGGGAAAATTAGAAGAAAATTCCATCTTATATCGCTATCCTCTTCCTGAAAGAGGTCAAGGTTTATTTAATTATTTTTAAGAGGCACCTGGTGGTCTAAGGGTAGGGTGTCAGAGTTATGTGTTAGGGGTTCGGGGTTCAATCCTCGGTCCCGGCACAGATTTATCTGATTACCAAACCCTTCCTTCACCTCTGAGCAGACGTGTATTAATCGCAACTTGTGAATGTGTGGAATGCCAGGCCTCCACTGTGGTTCGGATCCCACGTTAAGCTGTACGTCCTCCATTTCATCTCACAATCCCCCCACCATATCACACTAGCGTAAGTGCGCATTACCCGAACGGGTAGTAAGACGCGGTGCTAAATAATAATAATTTAAGAGGCAAAGCTAACCAACCCCCACCTTCTTATTCAGCCTTCTTATTTTGTGCTTAGAGTAATTTTATTCCTACATTAAGTAATCAGGTAGAAACAAATTGATTGGTGTGCAATTTAAATTAGAAATAAAAGTTCTGTTGATTCATTAAAGACTACCAGTAAAGTTCTCGTTGATTGTTTAGTAATAACACAATTTCTTGGTTTTTACGTTTACTCAGACACGCTATTTTGTATTTTACATGGGTTTATGGGGGCCATTCACTTACGTAGATCCGGCACTGGATATAAGTATGCAATGAGTGTTGAAATAAATAAATAAAATATAATTAAATTTAATATTAGGCCTATAGGTTGTTGGAAAGTGATCGATTTATTAGAAATGATTTTAATATCTTTAAATTGACGCCCAAGTTTTCTCCAGTGGCTGAAAATTATGACAAAACAAACTGTTGTAGTTTATGTTATTAGAATACCCGTACTTAGATTTTTTTAAACTACTTCCTACTATGTTTTAAGATTAACAAAAAATCTAAACAATAGATTCTATCAGGAAACTATTTTAATCTCCTCTAGTCAACTACAAATGTCTGCCAAACTTGAATTTGATTTGTTCCCCAGGTTTGTTGACATTTCCTTCGAAAGTCATTTCAACAGATGTAATTTCACGTAAGTTACTTCTACCTTTGTTTTTATATATATAACAGTTGAGCCAATTTAACAGTTTGGATTATTTCGTGACGTTAAAATTCAGTTCATTACGTCCCTTACCGACATCGTAAACATTTTATTTCTATGTCCAGACAATTATTTCTTGCAGGAAGTCGTTAATGTTGTATTTTAGCAGCCATCTTGCAACTTATAATAAAGCTAGCTTTTTTATTGGCTGAATGTTGATTGTCATGAGAGCTCTCTTATACTAGGACGTTACTCTTTGTTTGTCGAAAATTTGAGACGTGTTCTTAAATTCAATTTTTGTGAAGTAATATTGGAACAAGTTTTTCCTTTAGGGACACAAATTGTTTATAAACTGTCAGCCAGTGTCATGTTTCTGAGCGCCTTTAAAAAACATATATAACTTACCTGTGTTCAAACCGACATTGTTTCACTGTACCATACATAAGGTAAAATCATATTAATTTACCTAGTAGCACATACACTATTATAATGATACAAATTGCAGCTAATTAAAAAAAACACAATATAATAGTCCACATAGGTGGGCACTCAAGCTAAGGTTGTGTCCAGTTTTCACTAAAAGGAACTTATCTGACTGAAGAAAAATTACTTGATCTACTTTCATGTAGTACTTGATCTACTTTCATGTAGACATGCGTCAAATCATTGGATCTGCAGCTGTCACCTTGATAGATTTTATCAATACTTCTGAAATAAAACTAAATTAAATAGTAGAATGTTATTAATTTTTACCACATATAAATATATTCGGTTTTTCATTAAAGTCATTTCTGTGAAAATTTGCTTGAAATAAGACAAATACATGAAAATATTATTCGGAATAACTGTGACTTAACTATATTTTTATCGTAAGGTTGGATCAACCAATTCTTCAGTGTTTTTGTGTTTAATTTTTTTAATAAAAATTTTCTTAAGATAAACCATGTTTATCCACTAACATATCTCTGCCACAGTAGTCATTATAACTTGGTTTAACGTAATGACGAGGAATTTCATTCTTGAGGATACATTTCATTTAACCTACTTCATGAAAATGATACTAATATTTAATACTTTTTAAATTGGCTGATACAAAATATGTATTTGTAATGCACACTTAGTTTATCCTGTAAGAGGTCATCGATGAACTACGTAACTTTTTTTTTTACTTTTTTTGCTCCGCTCCCCTCCCCCTCCACCTATGTTACTTAACTTTTCACATAAAGAGTGAATGCCATTATTTCACAAATAAGTTTATGTGGAACTAAAAGAGGGAATCTGATTTAAAACCACTCAATATGAAGTTATATACCTATAAGTATGATCATTAACGGTGAACGCATGAGCAATAATATTAATTTTTTCGACACTAGAAAGAATAAGATCTGTGTTACGGTACACTGTGATGTACCCACCTTTACCCGATGTAACACTATGTAGACATTAAAACTCACCCCACACCCCCAACCCAACAGTGTTACGTGGCTTATGGAGTCCTCTAGGGTGGCAAGCTTACCTTGCATTACTCCACTATAATATGGACCAGGGCTTTTCAATTAGTTATCCAAGTGGGCCACTCCAAAAAATCATATCTGGCAGGCCAGATATTTATTCAATCTGGTAGTAATTTGGAACGTTATTAGATTATACTTTTGCAGTTTAAAAGGGGGAGGGGGTGGGAGTGGAACGTAATTTTATATTATATATAATATCAATATATCCAGTGAAATTTAAAAAAAATGCAAAAGTTAGAATAGGACTAGGCCTAATAAATATGAAAAAGTATATCGTGTCAAAATCATCTAAACATAAATAATCATTTTTAAAATATAAGCCTAATGGGAAAATACAATAAGGATTATTACAAGAAAATCACTCCGCTATTGCTACAAATAATGCAAGAACAATAAACCAGGCAAATATCAACTGGAGATACATCGGCTGCTGTTGGACGGAGGGGAGAAGAGGTGTGGGTCACTCTCAGCCACCCTCTCGCCCGGCCATCTGCATTGTTCAAGGTCAAAAGCATGAATATGTTATATAGTTCAGCAGCTATGTGATGGTGCCTGGTCTAGAGTTGGAAACGCACAACACTGGAGGGTAAACTCGCACTCCCTTGTAAACACACGATGTTGGTGGGGCCAAGGACCGGGTAACACTGGGCTGTAGCTTCCCCCACCAGTGATGGTGCCTGGTCTAGAGTTGGGAACGCACGACACTGGAGGGTAAACTCTCACTCCCTTGTAAACACACGATGCTGGTGGTGCCAAGGACCGGGTAACACTGGGCTGTAGCTTCCCCCACTAGTGATAAGAGACTGAAGATCTCTCTGGTAATTCAAGGTTAGGCGCTTCTATGTACCGTCCAAACTCAACGACATCTCCAGTGATACACTAGTTGGACTTTCAATCCGTGGGCCAATCTTCGGAGCTTGGGGGGCCGGATGTGGCTCGCGGGCCGCTAGTTGAATATCCCTGGTATGGAATATAGACTATAATAAGGGATCATTATCTAATCCATAAAGGAAATATTGCTACTTTTCAGGGTAGACAGAGTATACAGCACAATTTTTTTCGTGACCGCCATCATGGAGGAATGAAATGAACCCAACTCAAGACCAAACAGACCAGAAGAGCTACTAAAATAAATGTATTTCCGACTTCACAAAGTATCTTCTGTGTGTGTGAAGTGTTTGTAAGGTGTTTATAATAATTCCCTGGCAGAGATGAGTCAGCGCCTGCTCAAACGTTAGCGGAACATGTGAAAATAAACCTTCTCCCACATTTGGTTATTTCTAAACCAAACTGATTCACCTGACTCTTGCGATGTGAATGAACCCAGACAAGCGTTGCTTTGTGCTGTTTCTGTAAGGGGAGGGGGCTAAGTTGATCTGGCTATCACCGTGTCATGCTACCACTTGATTAGACGTAAAGCCGGGTTTATGGGCCAAAGAATGATAGTTAACTGGTGCTTAAGAACCCATTTCATTGCCCATTAACCGGAATATTAGATATAATACAATTCTCATATGATTGGTCTTTTCTTATGGCTAAAAATGCTACTAGATCTACGTTCACTTATTAATACGTCTCGTCATGTGGTCTGTAGCTGTCATTTTTGTAAGATATTATCAATAACTACATAATAACATTAGAAAAACTTCTGGTGTCAACCTGGAATCGAGCGGCCACCGTCAGTTGGCGATAATAGTGTCAACGTTTGTGGATAGAGGATGTCATGTTGTCAACACATTGAATCATCTGGCCGTTAGTCTCAATTTTCTAGACCGGAGCTTCTACTTTTTTTTATTCAAGTAGCTCCTCATTAATTTTGTTCTCACGGGGTTGAGTTGACCCTGTTCCAGACCCACTGCTTCAAAGGTAGTTCTGGAAGCACCGGGGATTGAGCCCAGGACCTCTATATTTGTTGCCGGGATCTATGACCACTATACCACAAAGATGGTCACACAATAGTATCAATACAATACTGAAATAACATCAACCTGAACGATTAGTATGACACGGTAGTAAAATAAATTGTTCGCAAAAAAAAAAGTTGTATTTTTATAAAAGGCCCTTTCTATGAAAATTGGACAGTACACGCTAACATTTGAACCAAACTTTTTTTCAGTATTATGAAATTATAAGTTAAGGTCAACTTTATAATTTGTATCCTGTAGCATTGAGAAGTAAAAAGTGATCATATGGTGATTTCAAAAAATTAATAAGAGTCGCTGAAAATCAAAATTTAAAACCAGGAGATGGAAAGTATAGAGCAGTTCAAGTACCTGGGAGGTCTGCTGATAAAAGATGTCTACTGCATCAAGGATACTATGTCTAGGATCGCCCTGGTCAAGGAAGCTTTCAACAAGAAGAGGTTACCGCTTACCAGCAAGTTGAGTTTGGAACTGACGAAGAAACTGATGAAATGTTACATTTGGAGCATCGCACTGTATGGAGCAGAAACTTGAACCCTTAGGAAGATGGAAAAGAAATACTTGGAGAGCTTTGAAATATGTTGTTGGAGAAGACTTGAGAAGATCAAGTGGACAGATAGGGTTACAAATGAAGTCATAAAAAGAGTGGGCGAAGAAGAGAGCCATTTTGGATATGATTCTTCGGTGTAAATAAAACTGGATCGGGCACATACTTAGGTAGAACTATCTTCTGCATGACGTCATTGAAGGAAAGGTTGAGAGAAAGAGGAGCTTAGGAAGAAGGAGAATTCAAATATCGGATGACGAAGTGTAACATTACGTCATATAATGTTACAATTGGACATCGCCCCATACTGACGAAATGGATGTGTCGCATCAAATCATACTACCCGCTCCAATATATTCAATTAAATTTAGGATCCCTACAATAGTATTGTTCGCTGTTGTAGTTCTTGTAGGCTAAGAAGACACAATATAACAATGCTGGACTATATGTTTCACGACTCAACCCAAATCAATGTAATAAATAATCTGTTCAAGTACTTACGATATGAATCTGCTTTCAATAGAATCCTGCTAGGCTGAACGACGCACGGGAATCCAAGACCGGCGACTGGGGCAAGAGAGGTCCGGTGTATCAACAACACTCGTCCCGACACTCAAAATGGACTGGCAAGTAATGAGGGATGAACTTACAACGCCTGCTAGAGGATACTTACGTAGCTGACCTCTGACGGAGGGAAGAAGAACCTCCTTCAAAACATCGGGTGATTGGAAATATTGCGGACTTCCAATGGAGCGAGAACAACTATCAACAACATCAACAAAGGTCTACGTGACTTTTTGCAGGCATCGTGACGTCACCGCGTGTGTTTGTGTATCCCCTCCATAACAACGAAATCCCTATATAATGGCTATGCAAGCGTGCAATAATGCACTATTCTACGATCAACGATCGACGACAGATCATTGTCATGGAGCTGGGCAATGGCTGGAGAAATACTTGTAAAATGTATCAAAATCGTCGCTTAGACGAGTGGAGTTATGAACTCTAACTTCTTTATTAACTATAAACTTTTTACATAAATATTCTGTTTCAAAATTTAACGTATTTATAATTTAATCGTCGATTTAAATTAAAATACTATATCTTAAAAATGTCGCCGCTCGGGCGCTGGACTTGTACTTATGTATTTATTCTCGTAAATATTTTCAGTTACGTGCTAATTAGAAGTTGACTTGTTAATATTTATTTGTTTGGAATTGTAAATTATTCCCGGTTTTTTTAAGTAACTTTTCATATTTGAAATTATGGTTTGAATTAACGTAACGTGATGTAACTATTTATTGGAATTTGAATTAGGATAACTTTAATCTTTTGTAACGTAAGTTCTGTTTGAACAGCTAAAGTTTTGTTTATTTATTTTGGGAACTGTGTGTCCCATATTCTCTGTCAGATCGGATAGTCGCGTGGGAGTTTGGCTAAGGTCTGGTAGTCAAACCCTCACGTTTTGTAAATACTGTAGTGTAGTCGTCAACATTTAAATTTCTTTATATTTATATCGTTTTCTGTGAATTTCGAAACCTTTGGAATCATACCAAGGTGCCCATTAGGCCCTAATCATTTTTGTATCGCATTTAAATAAATACGCTGTAGTATTGTCTCATATAGACTGGTCTATCAATATTGTGATGGGTTTCATGTTTCCTTTTGTTAAAATACTTGCATAACTTGAATTTTGTAAAGTTGTTTACTTCGAGTATGATTTCCAACAGAACTCATTATGATATAATGAGACCATTTATTGTCATCTGCGCTATTGTCATTTAAATGAATAAAACTGATCATTTTGTTGAATTTACATATTATTATATTTTCTATTTATCTTGTTTGTCAAGTTTACCCTCTCCCTATATTTACCTTTTATGGTCGGGTAGTATTAGGACTCAGGGAGGGTGCAACAGAAGGAAAGAAGAAAATTCTGGGAGTTGAAGGAGGAGGCATTGGTGGTCTAAGTTAACTAACAAAAGGAATGAATCTGTCGCAATAAATATATAGTTAAGTGTCTATAAACTCGAAGATATGTCTATCATATTTATGATTAGCAACGATCAATCATATTGATTGTAAGAAGAGGAATCGTTTTATTTTGATACTTATCAATTTTATATAAATCCTGAATACACGTGTTTATTCAATACTAGATCACTTAGGTTTATTGATATATTATAGTTACGTCTCTTACAAGTGGAAAATGGCCCCTTGTGGAGCGGACAGAGGCGGTGATGACAAGGTTATATATTTGCCTTTTAAAATACTTGTTATGAAGTCGTTTATTTTGACTACACATTAAAGAAACAATTATGTGCACACTTACTGGTTGAAAGTGATGACTGAATGCTAAATATGGTAAAAGGTTTTAAGTAATGACTTTCCTTTACTCGTATGAATAAACATTCTATTAGGTACTTAGAAAAATTATAAAAAGAAAATTTAAAATTGGGGTTCAATTTGAAAAAAAGATGAGAGTGATTTACTAGACTGCTATAATAACTAAATGTCAAGGAAATTACTACGTTTTTAAGGTATTCTAAATGTTATTAACAAATAATACAATTATATCAATATTAGGATAATCACACGGTAGGACAAAGACCGAAGGTTTGAATCCATAACTATAATACAATATTTTTAATATAGTTATATATATATCAATAAAACTTAATACCACCAACAAAGTGCTTTAATTTTAAAACTATTTACATCCACAGGGTGAAATATTAGTTAAATCCGGACAATAAAAGATTTGTTTTGTAGTATGGGCTTTCTTTGCGTAATGGGGTGAGAGATAATCGATTAGATCTCAAATTAAAATTGTTCAGAACTAATGTGTTATGGCATTACATTTGTTAGTTCGATTGAAGTTCACTTGATCAATTTCTCAAAGTTTGTTTTTATTGCCCCTCAATGTTTGAGTGAAATATTTTTAAACCCCCATATTTATTACTAACTGACTTGTGTTCATTTAGTAAAATACAACGTTAAGACACTTTATAGTCTAAAGAATTTATAGATAAATTGTAAACGCAATCTTCGAGTTTGTAAAAGTTAAAACAATAAAACTATATCTACATATACACGTATATTTATCCGACGGGATTAAAAAAAATCATTTACTTTATGGAATACAAGCTTACAATGATGAATAAAATTGCTTTGACTTGTAGATGAAGGCGGAGTGGTCATTTCATCACAATATTTTCACAAAAAATATATCAATATTCATTATTTTATCAGTAAAAATTATTGTTCTTTGTTCTTTTAGTATTTTTAGATGCATTAAATTTAAGAAACTACAGTTACAGTATTTGTTATTAACATCTCTATTCTTTCATATCTAATAATATAAACATACTCATAAAACTGCTTGTCCTCAATATAAACAAAGTAAACCTCTCATAACCTATTCATTAAAATGAAAATTACCATCATGTTTTGTTATGTATTGTTTATCTACTTTAGATTGTTCATACTTATATATTATTATTATTAGCACCGCGTCTTACTACCCGTTCGGATTATACGCACTTACGCTAATGTGTAATGGTAGGGTGATTGTGAGATGAAATGAAGGACCTACAGTTTAATGTGGAATCCGAACCACGGTGGAGACCTGGCATTCCCCACATTCACAAGATGTCTTGTCAGAGGTTAAGGAAGGGTTTGGTAATCAGATAAATCTTTGCCGGGACCGCGGATTGAACCCCGGCCGCCAGCACAGAAGTCTGACACCTTACCCCTAGACCGCCAGGTCACCCATACTTATATAACATGTTGGCTTCTCCTCTTTGTGAAAGTGCCCAAAGATCACATGCTAAGCACAGGCACCCCAGTGAGACAACCATCCCAAATCCTTCACCTAAAAAGCACCTCCAAATCTTTTTCTTCGTTATAATCAGAAATACTTATCTCAGTTTGATCGTCACCTTCAGGTCATCAAGACCATTCTTAGGGCAGGGAGAGTTTACATGACCTGGTGATTAATTATCTTAGCCTTACACTTTTGGAAGATAAATATAGGCCAAATTTATCATCCCGGTCCGAAATAAGTTTTATGTCGTGGACTGATATTGTCTCTGAATTGTTAAATACATTCATGCAATTTTAATTATGTATTAATCAAATAAAAATATTTTAATCCAGGCAGTTGCTATAAAAAATATAACTATACTATCTGGCAGCAACGCACTTAAATCATATTTAGCGACGAGTATTTATCAACAATTTTGATATTAAAAAAAAACTTTTGGCTTCTAAATGTGCATAGGATAGTTCTATAGTTTAGTTTCCTTAAATAATATATCGCTCGCTACCTTTTATAGGCAAAATTGACTGACACTGTCTGAAAACACGAATAAAGAAAAAATGACTATAGAAATATGTATTATGTGTTATTTAAATGGCAACAGACCCGCTTCGGTGACCGCATAGCCTAAGGCGCTAGTCTCGCAGTAGACTAAACTACCGGTGATAGAGAGATTGAGGTTCGACTCTCAGTCGGGTGTACTGTTTTTTTAAATACCCTATTTCTGTCTCTTCACGCAAATGCGGGTACACTTAATCCAAATTCAACCTTCTTTACCCCAAAAACAATCAGCGTAGTTAGTGCATAAGCGTAGGATTTAACTCGATTGGACAGTAAGATGTGGTACGAAAATAAAATGCGACACAATTCTCTGGCTCTCATAAGTGTATTTAGAGTAACTGTTGGTGACCTGGCGGTCTAGGGGTAAGGTGTCAGACTTCTATGCTGGGGTTCGGGGTTCAATTTTCGGTCCCGGCACCGATTTATCTGATTGCTAAACCCTTCCTTCACCTCTGACAAGAAGTGTATTAATCACAACTCGTGAATGTGTGGAATGCCAGGCCTCCACCGTGGTTCGGATTCCACGTTAAACTGTAGGTCCTCCATTTCATCTCACAATCACCCTACCATTACACATTAGCGTAAGTGCGTATAACCCGAACGGGTAGTAAGACGCGGTGCTAATAATAATAATAATAATATCAACAATAACAATAATAGAGTAACTGTTGCCGAAAGCGTCAAGAAAAAAATATCACTTTTATCTAGTCTCAAAAAGGTTTTTACAGGTCGTTCCCATCTTCAAAGGGAATATAGCTATACGATTCATTACCATAGTGATGTGAAAAACAATATTTGCTCACGTTATACCAGTATTGTTAGTTCAATATCACTTTAAGCACGTTGTTAGTACGCAGCGCAAAGACATAACATGTTGATATATTACTATGAAAATACTTGTTGTGAAAACATCTCAATCGTGTATAACGATGAAACGACTTTTATGTGCAGTATTTTATCGAAGCTTTAGTGTGCATTGAAGGTCGTATTCAATGTTTCCATGCAAGGATTGACATTATATATACTATTTCTTCATTTTTTTAAAGTACCAATACCTGTTCCCATAGTACTTAAATAACCGTAAAATAAAGTTGAGTAGCGATTGCAATAACTTCAAGAGACCAATTTTCCCAGGAAGGGTCCTTTTAGAAAATACAGTTTTATATGCTGTCAAAATTGATAACATTATTATAGTATTATATACTGTATAGTATTATGCACCGTACTATATTATAGTGTAGTACTATAATATCAGTGTGAGTTATAGGTATTTATAATAAGAATCAAAAGTGACAGCTGTGTATAACATTACCTGACGTAAACGTAGGTTTATTAACTTTTCTGGCTGTCAGATAAACCAATGAAATTTGGACTTTAAACTGTGCTCTGATATAATTATGATCCAAAATATGAACACGGCTAAAATAACATTATCTGACGAATACTTAAGTTACTAAAACTACTTCAATAGATTCGTACGTCAAGTCATGTGATCTGCAGTGTTCACTTTTGTTAGGTGTTACCAATATCCATAAAATAACACTAATAATGTAGGCCTAATAAAATATTATCACTGTTGAATGTTGATCGCAAAAAAAAAGCGTATTTTCAAAATATTCTATCTTAACAAAATCCTACTGTAATGAGTGGCTACGCTTAACTTTTTTGACCAAAGGCGTCCAACTTGTTTGAAAAAATAATAATTTAATATATATATTTTTTGTTAAGTTGCTTTCCCTTAACCAAGACTAAACATTTTAAAGGTAGAATGCTGCAGCTGGCAATCCTCCCGACAGAAGAGAGTTTATTTATGTTTAGTACCGCATCTTACAGCCCGTTCGACTTATGTGCTTATATACTAATGACGCTTATAGTTTTAGTGATTAGGGAGGCTATATTCAAAAGAAGTGTGCCCGAATTTGCGTGGAAGGAGAGTGGAAAACCATTTTGGGGAAAACCACCCTCAGTACATCCGACTGAGATTTGAACCTCTTTCCCGCCGTCATCAGTCTACTCAGAGAGTAGCGCGTTAGACCAAGTGACCACCGAAGCGGGTAACAGCCAAGACGTGACAATCCATGTGTTGTGCACATTTACACAATTGTTGCCTAGGGCTCTGTACAGCTCGAGGGAGTGTGGATGGGTGGGCGGTGAGAGTAGGAAGAGGGTACAAACACCAAAACGTGTTTATTTGGTGTATTGTGAACCAACGTCGTTGTGGGTGTTGTTCACCAATGACTGCGTGAATGTTCACTTAGTTACCAGGACACCATATTTTTTGGGTAGATTTTGTACGTGTACCACGTCTTACTACCCGTTCAAACTCTCCGCATCTTTACATCAATGTGACCCGCCTCGGTGGCGTAGTTGGCTAACGCGCTAGTCGTGTTGAGCTCAACTGCTGAGGATGGGGAGATCGAGGTTCTAATCTCGGTTGGGTGAACTGGGGATGGTTTTTCCTAAATGGTTTTCCACTCTCCCTCCTCGAAAATGCGGGTTCACTTCCTCTAATTCAACCTTCCCAGTTCCTAATCCATTAGCGTAATTAGTACTTAAAGCGTATAGCCTGAACGGGTAGTAAGACGTGGTGCTAAATATAAATACATCAATGTGAAAGGGAGTTCTAAATGTATACACATATATCTGTATTTGCTAGAAACCCTTTAGAAACAAAAAAAAAAATCAATATAAACGGCCGGGATTTGATCCCCGACCTCACTGTCACCATAAAGCCAGAAGAAAGGTGTAGTGTCCAATAAAATTAAAAGGGTATCAGTGTGAAATCAGTCTGGTTATCCTTTAGTGGTTGATGGTAAATTATTTTATTTAATATCGTTGATGTTTGTCCTATGAATAATTTAGGATGAGTTACTAGCTATCAGTATAATTATACATCTAAATAATACAATAAAGTGGTTATGTCACGTATTTGTTTTATTTATTACAAGCAATTTATTTCTCACTATGTTTTAAGATATAAACACATTTTCAGCGGGTATCATATTTTGTTTGGGTTGACGTAAATTCCGTCCCGAAGACTTTATGAGCTCAGACTCATGTGTAAATTCCTTACCATCATTATAAAATACTCTGTAATCTCCGTTCCGTTTAATATTGATTTTTAAAAACATTTTCATTTTATTTTAACATAACCCGCCTCGATGGCCAAGTTAGCTAACGCGCTAGTTTCGTGTTGAGTTAGACTGCCGATGACTAGGAGATTGACCTGCCACGTGTAGTGAGGGTGGGTTTTCCTAGATTGTCTTCCCCTTTCCCTCCACGCGAATTCGGGTACACTTCCTCTAAATCCGATCTTAATTATCTTTAACACATTAATGTAAATAGTACATAGGGGTACAACCCGAACTGGTAGTAAGACGCAGAGCTAAAAAAAAACTTTACGCAAGTGAGAGTAATATTTCTATAGGTAGGGATGATAGGGGAAGTATGAGCAGAAAATAGTGCTAAAAAAAATTTGCAAAATACATAAATAGTTAAATTGTTCAATCTTCATGAAGCGGCGAGTATGACATAGACCTTTACGGTGACTTGTGTTAAGTCCTCTAACAGAAGACAAGAAATTAAATCTCTCTTGAAGTACTTTTTAAAGTTTTTATTTTATTTTAACTGTATTTGTAAGTGCTATTAATGGTATATGCTTCGACAAGCTAACCTAATCATTGGGGAGGAATCCCAACATTCACTATTAATAATAATAATAATCTCAAAAAGGGGGGCTGAAGGTGAGTTGTGGCCGCACGAGTGGTTTACCTCTAAGCAGACAGTTGAATTGCGGCCCCACAGTTTTAGAGCCACGTACGAATTGTGGTCTGGGCTGTTGACCTAGCCTAACCTAACCTAACCTAACAAACATTCAAATTATTTCCAAAACCATAGAACGACAATAATTTAGGAAGTTTAGATATTAGGAGGCATGTCTACATGAGATGATGATAAATTCTATCTGAAATTTAGAAGAGCATGATAGTAAGCACACCTCTAATTATGTGGACGCAACTCATACCTCTCTCTCAAGTGAATGGGCCGCAAATTCTTACGTGTCACTCAAAAATCTGGGCCTCAACTCACCTACGCAGCAAAGATGCAGGGGGAAGATGGAACTGGGTACTAAGAGAGCTAACCCACCCTAACACCCCTTTCATCTTCCTTAGGTTGTGCACTGGTGTCATTATTTAGTTCAGAAACCTCCCTTTAAAAATACCTTGTAAATAAATCTCATTAGGCTACTCAAAAATAATTCTATGAACATCATAACAATAGTAAATGGCAGTAATAAATACGAAATTTGATATCTTATCTTTTTACATATTTTTTAAACCAAATTTTTTTCATCGCAGTTTTACTAACCGTTGGGCTTATATTCGTGTATATTAATAATTCTAAGGTATTGAGACTGTGGAAGGGATAATTTAGGTGTGGACAGAGGGGAAAACCATTTAAAGAAAATCACTCATAGCAGACCCTGCTGGGATTCAAACCACGGTCTCCCATCCACTGTCAAACAAGACTAATTAATTATCTTGGAATTAAGACCACGTGCCCGCCGACGCAAGGGGCTTAAACGTTGATGTGCTTATAATAATTTTAGTACTATACAGTACAGTACAATAGCCCCACGGCTTCTTTGGTGCTGACTGACAGCTCACAGCCGACTTTTGACAGTCAACATTTAGGTATATACCTAAATTTTGACCGTCAGAAGTTACAACTGATAAACACATGTTTTTGCAGATCATATGGTTTAACGTAGGGATACATAATTTGGTCTGGTAACTTTTCAAAGCTGTCAGTCAGCACCAAAGAAGCCATGGGGCTACTGTATACAGTAAATGTATGTTATAAATTCACACCATAAGAATATAATTATGTTTGTGTTTTCTAAATATTCTTCCTCTCAGAATCACACTCACTGAAATTCCGGGATCAAAAGAAACAAGTTTGATTCTAAGACGTGCCCGTTTATTTGGAATATATATATATATATATATATATATTTTATTGCTTGAACGCAGTTTAACCTATATAAACGTATTGACTAATGAATATATACTGTATATTCCATTCACGGTAGGAATTACTCTCTGAAAGGTCTTTTTTCCTACCAACAGCCTACTATATAGTAGATTTATGGTAGGGAAAAAGGCCTTTCAGAAGTCAATTCCTACGTAGCTTACTGTATAGATTGCAATACACAGAACAATACACAAATAAAACTAAATGTGAAGAGTAGGCCTTCTAAATTGTATTATGTGCGCACAAAAACAGACCTAACTGCTGGAACAACCCCTTCTAATGGCTCGGAAGGGAAGGGAGATAGACTTTGAAGTACCGTTTTCATTATTACATAGACTATTTGAGAAACTTTCACTAGAGAGGGAAGATGGGATCGCTTACACTTCACGACGGACAATTTCATTCCGGACATTCCCGTGGTAAAATATATGGACTCGTGTTTTAATTTGTGCCCGTTGTTTAGAGAATTGTATGCATAAATATGCATATCTAGCAGTGCCCATGTATTATTATTATTATTATTATTATTATTATTATTATTGTAAGCACCGCGTCTTACTACCCGTTCGGGTTATAC
Organism: Timema shepardi; assembly: GCA_902151425.1. Taxonomy (NCBI): domain Eukaryota; kingdom Metazoa; phylum Arthropoda; class Insecta; order Phasmatodea; family Timematidae; genus Timema; species Timema shepardi. The sequence goes on along the minus strand of CABFVX010000536.1, from coordinate 254,571 downwards.
GCACTTACGCTAATGTGTAATGGTAAGGTGATTGTGAGATGAAATGAAGGGCATACAGTTTAACGTGGAATCCGAACCACGGCGGAGACCTGGCATTCCTCGTGCCCATGTACGTTGTTGAGAAAACCCGTTATTGGCAAGTCTTTGTTTCACCATAAAATCCCATGTTATTTTGCAGATGTAAATTAAACTGTCCACTATAAAGAAGAATCTGCTATTCTGAGGTGTCTGTTCAGGGAAATTTCACTGATAACCCAAACGATTTTCAACCTTTTTCAACTTATGGCACACTTGAAAAACGCTCTGAAATGGTCAAAGCACAACATCCGTTTTTAAAAAAAACAGCTTATATAAATCGAGTATTAAGATTGTGTGCAAAAGTTCAATAATTAAAATTCTAGCAATATAATTGTATTTTTTTAAAAATAATGTTATCATAATAATTTTTTAAATACTGTTGATCATGGAATTTTTTTAAATCTCAAAATTTGAAAATTTGTTTTTGTTATTTATTTAATATCTCCTCACTTCTTTTTTATCTTCTCCAAAAACTCCCGCGGTGAACTGGTCAAAAAACGCTAAATGACCTTCTAGAAATAATAAAACACATTCATTTGACTAAATACATATTGAAATTTACTAGGTTCCTTAGTCCTATTATAGGCACCAAGATTCTAGCTTGTTATTATTATTATTATTATTATTATTATTATTATTACCACGTCTTACTACCCGTTCGGGTTAAACGCACTTACGCTAATGTGTAATTGGTACGGTGATTGTGAGATGAAATGAAGGACCTACAGCTTAACGTGGAATCCGAACCACGGTGGAGACCTGGCATTCTTCACATTCACAAGAAGTCTTGTCAGAGGTGAAGGAAGGGTTTGGTAATCAGATAAATCTGTGCCGGGACCGAGGATTGAACCCCGGCCGCCAGCACAGAAGTCTGACACCTTACCACTAGGCCGCCAGGTCACCTCTCTGGCTTGTTAAAATGTGTTCCTTTTCACAACTATGCACGATAAATACACTAGAACCATGTATGTATGATACTCCACGTCTTGTGTTTGAAGACGAATATAACATGTTATCTTCTTGAGTTGAAAAAGGCGATAAGATTAGCAAAAGCAATTAAACAAAGTGTATCGTAAAATCGTGTAAATATTTTTATTTAGCCTTACCATCAAGTTTTTTGAGGTGGAGGGAGGTAGTATTTTTAAGAGGGAAGGAGGTACGCACTAAGAAGTAAAATAAAATTTAATAATCACACATAACAGGAAAACATTTCTTAATTGATTTTCAGAAATAATCTTAACCTCTTAAAGCCAGATGTTACAACTATTGAACAATAATAATTATATTATAATTATTATTCTACTATCTTCGTGTGGGTAGGCAGACTATGTCTTTGACCTCACCTAGTCTACTTTGCCTACGATGGTGAGGTGGGTCTCGATTCCTGGCTGGGTGTCTTGAGGGTGATATTTTCAAAACGGATTTCTGTTCTCCACGCCAATGCAATAGGTTTAACTCGCTTTTATTGACATACCTGAAAAAACTAAATCACTTGTGCACATCACGTGTTGGCTAACGTTTTTTGACAATGAAGATACCAACAGTAGATTTTATATTTCCTAGATAAATAAAATCAGACTATTGAATTTCCATCGTTTATTAGACAGTTTTTATTAAAGTGTTGACCTTGCTATGAATCTCCAATATCTTCTTCAAATCGTGCTGTATGATATTGTCCAACACCTCATATTTATTTATGACATATCAATTTAGTGAGATTCCGTTTACCTCTCACGAGCAAATTTGTTGATTATAGCTTTTTTTAAACGTATATTTACGATTTAATTAACGTGATAGTGATAAGGATGAGTGAGTAAGAAGTACACTCTCCTTAACGTGTAAATCATATGGGAAAATCAGTTCACATATGTATAAGCCGCCTCCAGTGTACACAGCTGGGACTCAACCCCAAGCCTCCAGTTTCCCAGTAAACGGTTACTGCACTGCCCACTGGTGTGGGTACATATACAGGCGTACCGTAACATGTGGAACCCACTTGACACCAAAACTACAAAAAATATATAATATAAACATGTGTCCCATTTGACCGTGTTTCCGGGTTATATCAAGGTTGGTTACTCCAGTAATGTGAAGCTGCTAAATACTATAATAGTGCGTACTCAACATAACTACCTTCGTCCTGAGTGCAAGGCAGCAGCCATGCTATCATAGAATGCTGCACTCTTTCAACAGAATAGCCCATAGAACATACCAACTCAACAGGCCGAGAGATATCTGTATAGCATGCATACAAACAGTTTGGTGGAATTACTTGGATGTAGCCCGGAAACAAGGTCAAATGGAACACATTTTTATATGAACTTTTTTTTAAAATGGTTTCTGTGTCTTCTGTCCGCCGCTGAAGTAGATCCCACATGCTACGTAACACCCTGTGTGTGTGTGTGTGTGTGTGAGTGTGAGTGTGAGTGTGAGTGTATATAGAGAGAGAGAGAGAAAGAGAGAGGGAGTGGGAGAAAGCTCACAAGAGCACCCCCCATGAAGTAGAAAATAAAGTTTAATGATTACATTAATTTAAGGTTATCCGACACCTTAGTAGCTCGATCAATGGCGTTTCTGTTTTTGGAGCTAAGAATCCAGGGTTCATTTCACGGCATAGCTGAATAAAGTATTGTTTAAATTTGAGATTCTCCTTTAACAGTGATAAATTAACAGTCAGGGGACTTAGCGATGGTATTTTCTTGAGTTAAGACTAAGTTGTGTGCTGATTTAATCAGCGGGGATAGAAATCGCCGCAAGTGAAAAATACATGTTAAAAACCTTAACCAATTATGACTTCTTAGCTCAGCCGGTAGTGTGATTGTCTTGTGAACTAAAGTTTCCGGGTTCGATTAGTATTAAGTGCTAAGGGCCAGTTTCATAGTCAAATTTAGTACGCCTCAAGTGCGGCGCGACACTAAGTACATGACGACACCTACCTAAACCAGAATATAATGGGCCAGTTTCCTATGCGATAACGGCCCATTCCATTCGAGTTTAGGTAGGTGTTGTCATGTACTTAGTGTAGCACCGCACTTGAGGCGTACTGAATTTGACTATGAGACTGGCCCTAAGAATGTATCATTGACTAAATTTGACTTTTTCGCGGTAATGAATTAACACTGATGATACTGGTTTTTGTGGGTAAGAATACTCTGATTTTATTAGGAAGAAAAATATTTGGTAATTACTAAAGTTACTTAAACAATTCTAATGTATTCATACTTCAAGTCATGTGATCTGCAGTTGCCCTTTTTGATCAATATTGTCAATACATATAGAATAACACAAACAATAAAGTAATATTCTATCTTTGTTGACCTCAAAGAAATAGTTTTGAATTTTCTCTACTGTTCTTCCAACCAAATTCAGGCTCTAGTATTAGCTTAGTTTGAAAGTCGTGTGGCACTAATATAATCATTTGGTGACACATTAAATACCACTTACTTTTAAAAAATGAATAAGGTTTCTATCTTCCATGTTGAGTGACTTAGCCTCGTTAAAACTACACGACTGAATACCTACATGACTTAATGTACACACTCTTCATTATTCTTAACAAAGCTCTTGTAAAAAATAAACTACAGCTCAACCCGTCTCAACAGAAAAGTTGATCTTCCCATATAAGCAAAGGTATCTTGCTCTCTCCCCCCTCCCTCCTTCATATCCGATGAACAGTTGGTTTTTTTTGCTTTTGAAAGTAGGTCTACTAAGGTATCGTAAAGAGAAGGTCAAATTTTGAAATGTGTGTCGAACTTCCGTCTGCTCTTTTATCATGTGCATGTGTGTATGTTTTCTTTGTATTGCTGGGTGAAACTGTCTATAAGGAATCATTAGCGCTTCGCGTTTTTTTACGATGGTTTAGATTGACGCGTGGCGTTGTATGCCTAAATGTCTGAAACAACTACTGTCATTTGGAAAGTTGAAGCTTTAAGGTGTGCTTGGAAGGGATATGGAGCTAAGTCAGTCAGGGCCTTAGTTACTTTGATTTATAACCTGTGTGTTGATATTCATCAAACAACGTATTTGTTTAGTTTTTATAATATGAAACTTTTTTTTTTGCGAAATAAATCAAATATTTCTCCAGTGGAAACATATAATTTAATTTTCTTCACGTGTTGATATCAACAACTCTTGAATATATTTCAAGCGTATCCTGAAATTTAATGCCAACTTTTTGTATTCATTTAAAAAGTTTCTCATCTAATGCCGCTATGTTCATGGCAAATATTCAACAACTGTTGCTATTATCACGTGACGAAAATTAAACTCTATATTTCTATTAAAGCAATATTTTATTTATTTTGGCAAAAAAATAATATATATTTGCTATAAAAAGTGCAAAAACACTTTTCTTTTCTCGCGTTCCATGCCCTTCCACTCCAAGAAAGGCACTCACTACGGCATAATCACATCGGCTGAGAAAATATTCCTCCACTATCTCAATCCTTACTCCTTTAAATAAGTTAAAGAGAACACCATAATTTTAAAGCGTAAGCTCACAGTAGAAAATATAAATCCACTAGGAAGCGGCAACAAAATTCCGTGTGCGAGTAAAAGAGGCCAATAGCTAGGAGTTGAACTGTTTTCCCCTTCCTAGGCAAGGCTTGGCATCTGCACCAGAATAGTTTTAACGCCACGAGAATACATTTCTTAATCTTTAAATATTTCAATATGTTTTGTTGTGACCATAACATTCTAGTATAGAGCTCGTTAGCTATTAAGTATGATTTTTTAGGTAACCCTTTGAAATGATAAATATATTTTTGACTTTACTTTTTTTTACTTTTTAGATTAAAATTTAAAAAAAAAGAGGGAGAGACAAAGAGAAACACTATTGTCAAACAATTTTTATTTGTGGGGCATACCTATATTTATTTATAATAAAATATTTAATTAGAACATAGTCCAATTCTCACGTGAAGGGCCTTTTTGATGGCTTTAAAAGCTACAATATATACTTTCATGTATCCATACGTTAGCTAAGTCATAGGATCTGCAGTTCCAACATTTTATAGATATTCTTTTTTAATAGCACAAAAAAGGGTGAAAATGTTGTCAAATTTGACTGTATAAAAGTTTGTACTGTTCGGTTTTTCACATCGAGTTTGAGACGGATGGTAGCCTCTTTGTAACCTTGGTCATTGAAGTAAATATTGTGGGTATGGACCCTGTCAATTCAAGGCCATGCCACCAGGCGTTTCCAAACGTTAACTGCTTTACGGTAATTTAATCTTAATTGTCGGGTCAGATTCGAGCCAGTGGTCAGAAGATGGATGGAATGTGAAGTGTGGTCCATATTCGCGGCTCTTTCAGAATGCCGACAAGGGTTGGGTAACACTCGACTGAAATGTCGCGTGTCTTTTCGCACGATCCAGAACTTGATCAACGGGTCGAGGAGAGGGCGGCACTTGTACTAATTACGTTAATGATGAGGAAGGTTGAAGTTAGAGGAAGTATACCCACATTTGTGTCGAGGGAGAGTTGGAAACCATTTAGATAAACAGACCATTAATCCACTCGATTGGGATTCAATCCCCGCTTTTACCGTCATCAGCATTCCAATCTATTGCGAGGGTGTGGNGCGTGTGCAAATGGTGCGCTTGTTTCCGGTTCCTGTTGATTATGTCATCGATGTTTACGTCATAGGTACGAACATGAAATCCAATACCCGCCTTATTTTTAGTTTGTTTTTCCTTGCATTGTCTCACTTTCTCATATTTTTAAAATATAATTTTATATTTTTTAAAATTTACAAAATTCTCACATTTTTAAATCTTTTCGTGACTCGCAAAAAGATTGGTCCGTGATCCACAGTTTGGGAAACACTGTCCTAGACCGTTCAACCATCTTTACAGTGAACACTTTAAACACTATTAATACCATTATTTTCTTAGACGTTTCCATACAAATATATTATTTGAAAGGTTTACCAATTTCAAACAGAAATTTGATCCTAAAAGTATTATTATTATTAATATAATTAGCACCGCGTCTTACTACCCGCTCGGGTTATACGCACTTACGCTGATGTGTAATAATAGGGTGATTGTGAGATGAAATGGAGGACCTACAGTTTAACGTGGGATCCGAACTACGGTGGAGGCCTGGCACTCCACACATTCACAAGTTGTTATTAATACACGTCTTGTCAGAGGTGAAGGAAGGGTTTGGCAATCAGATAAATATTTGCCGGGACCGAGGATTGAACCCCGGGGCCCCCGCACGTAAGTCTCACACTTTATCCCTAGATCGCCAGGTCAGCTTTGATCAAAGCATTGTTATGCAAAATAATCCTTAATTTCTCCCGTTTTAAATTTTGTAAAATTTACCAGGATTTTATTCGGTACCCTTATCTCACTAGACAAATGTGCAACCAAATGAGCTAGTGTTGTCACACGATCTCTACGTTACTTTTACGAACGATTAGCTTATTTAAGTGTAATAAAAATAATTTGGCTAAATATGAAAACCATGACAATATCTTGAATTTTGAAACGTTCTTGAATGTACCCTCAACACTAAAACATACTTTCTATTCATCGTATTACTATGGAGTGCTTACAATCCACACTCGGTGACTATAAACTGTAACGAGATTAGTGTGTGACAGTGGAACCGGCGTGACTCTGGTTTGTTTATTCTAAATGCGCTCTCTATTCAATTCTTGTTTAGCAGGTATGCAGTCAGTCTCACTGCCATGAGGGTCAGAGGAAATAGGGGGAGGGAGCGTAATTGAAAGAAAAGGGACACGTCTGGAAGAGTCTGGGTTTGTTTTATTCTTACGCAGTATTTTTTAGAAATGAAGAATTCCGGTCTCTTAACTGCGACCCTTTTATATATGTATATATTATATACATATACGGTCGTCGATAGCTACAGGAGCTCCAGCCAAAGTCGAAGCTAGCCAAGTGAGTGGACCAGCGTGTCCGGACTAACGTGCCCGGGAGTAGGCCAGCATGTCCAGCGTTCGGGTAACGCGGGTTAACGCAATGTGTTGTGTGAGGGGACCAGTGGTGGTTTAAGTGGATGACACGGGTGACGTAGACATTAATTGTTATTTGAACTGTGATATTGATGAAAATTTTCTGATTGTCTTAAATATTTGAATAAACTATTCTCTTTTATAGTAATTAATTTGTTTATTTGATTTAACTCTATTTTATGTGTTCTTTATAGTTTATTAATTTGCAGACTTAATTATTACTCTTGCTATTTAATTTAGTGATGTGTTTAGTTGTAGCTTAATCATTATATGTGTTGTTTTATTTTTAATAATCAAAACCTTAAATATTCCTTTTGAGTTTACAATCCTGTTTAATAAACATTGTACCCCGATATCCTGAAAATAACTGGCGATTCACATGGCATGTGAACGGCCCGCGTCACAATACCGTCTCTCATTAGTACGACCAATTAATATTAGTTATCACTTTATCAGCTTCTGTCGATGCTTATATTATTTGGGGTATTTGATGTTGAATCATGTTCACTGATGTACCTGGCCTCAAAAATAATGTCTCAAAATTTAAAAAAAATGTCAGTTTTAATTGTTGCGCGGTTTTGTACCACATTTGAACCAACTTATTACTTACCCGAATTAATATTCTCACTTCATCTTAATAGCTTCAACTAACCTAAATTAAGTTATCTTGTACTTATTTACTTAACTTAACCAAACAACAGTTATCTGAAAGTTTGAAGGGTTAATAGAGCTACCATCAGGTAGATTTACCACATCACTTGCTCCTACGTCATGTGATATGCAGTTTTCGCTAATATTAGTATATCTAAAATAATACAAATATGGTGGTAATATGTTTTCAATGTTGGCATCTGAAAAAAATGTGTTTGTAATTTTATAAGGCCCTTTCTATGAACATTAAACGGTACAAACATCCACAGAACTGCTTGCATTTCTAACTTTAAAAATGTTTAAACGCCAAATGTGCTGTTGTTTTGATTGCCATGATATCCAAAGACTTTATAATGGTTTTATCAATTCAAAAAAATTTGCAAAAATAGTTAAAAGAAGATTAATACTTCCGACTCTGACTTAGATTTTTAACCTTGCCGGTAGCACTGGGACGATTTTTTTCGGCCATATAATTTTTCATCATATATTTTAAATATAATGTTACCCGCCTCGATGGCGTAGTTGGCTAACGCGCTTGTCGTGTTGAGCTCGACTGCTGAGGACGGGGAGATCGAGGTTCGAATCTCTGTCGGGTGAACTGGGGGTGGTGGTGGTTCCTAAATGGTTTTCCACTCTCCCTCCACGCAAATGCGGGTTCACTTCCTCTAATTCAACCTTCCCCATTCCTAATCCATTAGAGTAATTAGTACTTAAACCGTATAACCCGAACGGGTAGTAAGACGCGGTGCTAAATATTATAAATATAATGTTGATGCAGTTCCATACAATTCACCTTCTTGGTTATCTTCCCTTTAGCTAGATGATTCAATTAGCTCTTAGTGTTGTAACTAGAGTGTACACTAATAATAACTTATTCGACTGGTGCACACCCCTTTAACTTCTAATATGTTGGCATTTCAAATTTGATTGATCTGCAGGGGGGAGGGGGGGTAACTATGACAAATGCATGAACCTTATATTGTCTGGTTTGAAGGTTACAAAAAGGGTCAGGGTTGGAATCTCATCCGGGTGTAATGATTTTTTTTAAATATTCCTCCAGATGAATTCGAGGTAAATAATTTTAAGTTTAATATTTTTCGTCCCTTTCTCATTATTATTAATATAACGATACAACGACGCGAACAATAAAAACTAACAATATGAGACAAGCATATAGATCTATACCTTTTCATAATATATTTTCTAAAATTATTTTTCGGTAAACCAATGAGTATATTTTTAAGAAAAAACAAACATACAATCTTAACTATCATGTACAAATCCCCCTGATATTTATTTAAATAAATTGTTATACTTAGTTATTTTTGAATAATTCTGAATTTTCAAAATATAGTCTTTAATAAACTAGCCTTAAATGAATATTTGTAAGAAAGACCAAGTTTATAGAGTTATTAGGCGTGTAAAACAAACCACAAATACATATTTTAAGCAAAATACTTAAAACAATTATAGATGCATATATAGTTTTTTTAAATTCTTCATTTTTAAACCACTCTTAATTTAAAGTTGAAATTAAAATCAATTCATTGCCTCAAAGTATGACCATGTAACGGATGAATATCAAATTTGAACGAAATCCATCAAACTGTTTCGGCTGTGGTCCCAGATATAAATACATGCAATATTAGTAGGTCTAGTAATTTTTTTTAATTAGGAGGAACATTAAACGTTAAGATGCATCAAAATCTCGTGGTCTAAAATGTTCATGACTACAATACTTTATTTATTATTATTATTATTATGTGTTCGGTCTTACGACAGGTCAATTCCTTTTGTCAGTGAACTTAGACCACCAATATGTCCTGTCCTATTACCCCTTCCTTGAGCCCCCATAATTTTCTTATTTCCTTCAAGTAATCCAATATTTGAATCCTCCTTCCTAAGCTCCTCTCTCCTCCAACCCTTCCTTCTAAGCCGTCATGCAGAATAAAGTTCCTCCAAAAGATGTGTCCGGTCGAATTTCTTGATAAGAAAGTAAAAAATCAACCCTTTATCCAACACTTATTTTTAATTGCGGAAGAGCTGTTTATTTTATTGCCATCGTGTGACAAACTGCGTAGTTAACGTTAACTACGGTGTATTGATATATCTTGCCCTAGAGTTTGAACGTTAATTACATTAATCCCACGCTTACTGACACACCATAGTAGCAGACAAAATGATGGACTGCAATATCATCCAACCATTGGCTAAAAGGCCCACACAGTGCGCCACTTGACAAGAGTGGCCATTTTATTGTCTAAATGATTGCTTCCATTATGTAACGTCATCATCACCCCGACAAATTAGGGCAGCACAAGTAGGAAATGTGTGTTTTGGCCTTGACCATTTGGAGCAGCCATTAATATGGCCTTTCTTCCGTTTTTAGGAACATTCCATACGATCCTGTGTTGTGTAATGAGGTAAATGATAGCCAGATCGTTTGGTTCAAAAGCTAGGAAACTTCGTAAAACTAAATTAGCACATTTGTTCACAAAACCTAATTACTTAGATTCGAGCATAAATATTACTAAACATGTATTACTATGTTTTAGATATTTAACATGTAGCTTTTGAATGGATCTAATTGTTATATAGGCACACGACTTATAAGCTAATTTAAATTCAAAGCAGACAACAAACATCTAGAAAGGGTAAACCATCAGTTTACGAATGATATATTTTTCAGCTATTCTGGAACTCAAACCCGGGACTCCTAGCTCAATAGGTAGACAGGCTACCGACTTAAATAAGGTGGCAAATGAAACATGCTTTAAGATATAATAAAGAGTATTATATATTTAATTTGATTGCTTTAACTCATTTATAAATGTGTGTGGTATTTAATTAATATAATTTTACTATAAATTATTTAGTCTCTTTTTTTTATTACCACGTCATACTACCCGTTCAGACTATACGCTTAATAATCACCCTAATGGTGTTAGGGATTAGGAAGGTTTTATTTATAGGAATTGTACAGACATTTAGAGGGAGAGTAGAAAACAATTTTGTAAAAAACAACTCTATCAGTAATCTAACCAAGATTTGAACCTCGATCTCTCCGTCATCAGAAGTCTAGTATACTGATAGAGTAGCGCCTTAGACCATGCAGCCACCGAAGTGGGTACTCAGCTTCATTCAATATTGTACATGATTTAACGCATGTACAACGTTTAATCATTATTATCCTATACTTGAATATAAATATATGTTATATAAATAATTCTTCATACTCCGATTTTCAATGAAAAAGACAAAATGAAGAGTTTATGTACCGGCATTCGCGTGAAGAAAAATAACTAACTAAAATTAAACTAATTAAAATAATTAACTACCCATTTCTTTAAATAAGTGCTGTTTGGGACAATCCCGCTTTTTCAATAACTGATACCATTATCTAATACAAGACAAATAAATTAAAATCATGAAATAAATTTAAAAAAATCTAACTCAACCTGGAATTTGACTTGGCACAACATATTTTTTCTAAATATTCAATGAACAGTGATTTTTCATGGAAGATATAAAAATAAAACCAACTTGTGAATATATTATTGAACCAGGGCCGAAACGAAGGGTGTTTGTTTGGAGGCCTTTGGAAATTAATTGGAAGTAGTTTTGTATTCCTCCTTAATGCTTAGGCTTAGTTATGTTTTAAACCCTTTTAATTATTTCAAGAAAGAACTCATGTGATTTTTTTTAAACATCTATTGTTTGGATACTTCCCCCCACCACCACCCCATCTTCCTCCCTCGTTAATCCCCATTACCCCCATTTATATCTTTGAGGGTGACCTGGCAGTCTAGGGGTAAGGTGTCAGACTTCTATGCTGGCGGCCGGGGTTCAATCCTCGGTCCCGGCATAGATTTATCTGATTACCAAACCCTTCCTTCACCTCTGACAAGACATCTTGTGAATGTGGGGAAAGCCAGGCCTCCACCGTGGTTCTGATTCCACGTTAAACTGTAGGTCCTCCATTTCATCTCACAATCACCCTACCATTACACATTAGCGTAAGTGCGTATAGCCCGAACGGGTAGTAAGACGCAGTGCTAATAATAATAATAATAATATATCTTTGAGTACTGCCCTGATATTGACAGTTTATCTCCCCTCTTCAGATACGTCCGTTATTTTATTTATCAAGAAACCTTTTCTTTATTATTCGATGTAAAATACGATATCTGTTTCCACAGCTATATCATGTCCCTAAAAAACAACTATATTCCAATTAAACTATACAATCCTTTTAAGAAAATGATGTTTATATTTGACATTCTTTTAGTCTTGTCTTGAGTTTTCCTACCAACATGTCGCTGTGATTGTCCCGGTATATAAACACGCGGTTTGTTTATCTTGAAGACGTGCCCGTGGATTGAACGTGGGTACTCCGTGGCGTATGCAGAGGTCTGTGTCGGCCATGTATTGACGAGGGTGTCTGGTCTGAGTAGCAGCGGCCAGCCGGCAAACAGTGGTTCTTCCTTCAAGTGGCCTGCCTTTTTTTGTGTGTGTGTTTTATATTCCCGACTAGTGGGAATATCTTCTTCCCAACTCGGCACTTCACCGCCTAGCGCCTTCCTACCAAGAAATGTGACTTCTGGTTTAACTACGCCTTCGTGGAACACTGGAGTATGGCGCCTTGGTTGTGAAACATCTCATTTCCAAAGTTGATATTTTAAACCCTTTGCGAATTGAAGATTTTTAATTTTGGATCGATTCTGAATCTTTGATCACTAGCTCAAATCAAATCATATCCTAATATTTTATGATGAAAATGGTTCGAATCGAATACAAGATGAATATTTCATAAATAATATATTTTTGAATCTAATCTCCGAAATCCAAAGCGAATCCAGGGTCAGGTGGAGGATTGGTTTTCATAAGGTTTCTTCAAGTACAAATTTAATAACATTATTAATTAAAATCTTTATTAACCTAATTATTGAGTTTAGTAATAATAGTATTACCTTTTTATAAAAATAATTAAAATTAACTATGATAGAAAAAATAGAATTAGTAAGGAAAAAATACAAATCTGTAATTTTAACACAAAAAAACTTAATATAAAAAATCGTTGCCACATGAAGGTAATAAATATTTACTTTACATAAGCATAAATGTACTAATATAAAAAATAATGTATTTTAATACAAATTATTTGCTATATTAAATTTAATAATCCAACTACCGGAAAATTTTAGTTTTAAACCCGTTGATTAGTTGAACATTAGAACTAAGTTGAAAGAGTTATTGGTTAAGTCATGTATTATTATTATTAGCATCGCGTCTTACTACCCATTCGGGTTATACGCACTTACGCTAATGTGTAATGGTAGGGTGATTGTGAGATGAAATGGAGGACCTACAGTTTAACGTGGGATCCGAACCACGGTGGAGGCCTTGCATTCCTCACATGCACAAGATATCTTGTCAGAGGTGAAGGAAGGGTTGGGTAATCAGATAAATCTGTTTATCTGGTTACCAAACCCTTCCTTCACCTCTGACAAGACATCTTGTGAATGTGAGGAATGCCAGGCCTCCACCGTGGTTCGGATTCCACGTTAAACTGTAGGTCCTCCATTTCATCTCACAATCACCCTACCATTACACATTAGCATAAGTGCGTATAACCCGAACGGGTAGTAAGACGCGGTGCTAATAATAATAATAAGATAAATCTGTGCCAGGACCGAGGATTGAATCCCGGCCGCCAGCACAGAAGTCTGACACCTTACCCCAGACCGCCAGGTCACCGTTTAAGTCATGTACAAGATAGGGCAAGGTAGAAGTCAGCCACCCTTTACAACTTTAAGGTAGGCCTCTTGGTTTCAATATTTTCGATTATTTTCCATGCAAGTGAGGAGGGAGATGGGGTATCTCCCCAATCACCTTACCTCCCCTTTAACCACCCTGTCCGAAATGAATAAATTATGATCAGAGTGTTTTGAATCAAATCTGATTAAAATATTTTATAATGAAATATTTGACTAAATCATATGTACTTTTTATTGAGCCTTTAAAAATTCAAGGTCAATAAGCAGAACCCAAATAATGACTAAATTATAAATATTACAAAAGTAAATATTTTAAATGGGCAAGTTAAATAACGGATTCAAGATAACTTTAATATCCTAAGTTATTCACACGCTTAAATTTTAAATAATTTTTGAATTAATCCATCGAATCCGGATCTGGGATCTATTTGAATTTGAAATTTTTAATTCTATACAAATATTTCAAATACTAAAAGTAAAAAATTCGAATCTAATCCAAATCGGATTCAAAATTGTGATGTTTTATACAGCCTTTTTGTTATTTGTATATTATTTATGCACTTTGGCCTATCCTAAATATTCGCATATTTAAACTAAATAAGGTAGATACAGAAGTTTACCCGCACTTACTTGAAAAGAAACTGAGAAAACTCGTCAGTACAACAAGCAGATATTCGAACTCCAACCTCATCCATCACAAGCAAACTAAACTATAGTAGGATTCTGGTAGGAAGAACAGTATTTAACAGTTACGAAAGCTACTAAAACCATTTCAAAATATTCATGCATCAAGACATCTGATTCGCAACTGTCATTTTTAATATTTAAGCCTATGATGAATATCTTTTAAAACAATATTGATAACATAGTAAGTAAGATGCTATCAAGGTTTACAGAAAAAAAACTAGACTTAACACGGTTTGACATTTCATAGTAACTATGCGGACAGTTAATTTTCTCAACTATTTAGGCAGCATCTTGTATCGGTGGGCATGCGGGCTACGTTGTAATCTTGTCTGGTTGGTTTCGACGCAAGACACTGGAATATAGAAGACTTGAATTCTGCCCAAGCGTTTTTTTTTTGTCACGTCCTAATACCCATTCGGAATATACAGAGATACATTAACTACGCTAATGGATCAGGGATTAGAGAGGTAGAAATTATAGGAAATTTACCCACATCTGCGTAGAGGTAGAGTGTGAAACCATTCAGGAAAAAATAATCCTAAGTACACACGGTATTCGAGCCCCAGCCTCCCGGTCACCGGTGAACCAGACTAAATGAGATTGATACCTTATAGCCACCTCTGCAGATGATTTCCGTGTCGGTGAATGAGCCTGAACCAAAGATTGTTGTCCTTTATCCCGGTGTTGTGATGATTCCTCGTGGTCCATTAGCAGCTAGTTGAACAAACCAGAGAGGTCGGACAATTGAAATGTTTGCTCCTGTCTCGTCTGCAAGGGGTGAATTAGGATTTATTTTTATTTTTTTACGTCTTGTCAGTCAGTCAAACGAATTTCAACCGACAAGTTGGGGGGCGGCATGTTATCTTTTAAATAAAAAATATAGGTTATATTTAGTACTTTATTCGGGAATTTGTTCTTCATTTTTATTTTGGACATAATTTGGAACCTTAATTGAGTGTTAGTAATGCTTTATTTTTTTAAACAGTTAATTTTTATATAAACAAAACTAACTCATTTTTTAAATTGTTTATTTTTCCTGGTGGATGGCACTAAGCAATGGTTAAATACTCCGATATTCAATAATAATTTTTATAACTGAAGCTTAACGACATCAAAAATAATTGCCTTTTAATTTACCCTCTTTAGTGGGCACGCAGACTAAGACGTTAAATTAATCTAATTTGGTATACCGGTGACCAGGTTTTGGTTTCTGGCTGAGGGTGTAGAGGGAGGTTTTTCCTAATAGTTTTTAAATCCATCCACGTGATTTTGAGTACTTTTTATTTAAAAAAAACTACCTTACTCTTTTCTGCCTCAATAGTGAAATGCACGCGTAGGACGCGGTGAACAAGAAAGTTTTAATTTCAGGAACTATCTTTTTTTAATTATCGCCCTTTAAAACAATAAAACAATAACGCCAATCATATATATGTATATGTATTTGTATTGAAGGAAAGGGAATACCCCCAATTTAACCGAGAATCTTTTTCTCAGTTCGAATCCCGATATATATAGATGGAGGTTTTTCGTTATGTATCAAGGGAAGTTGTGACTAACTCATTTTAAATTAAACATTTTAGACATGAACTTTTAAATCAGCACAAGTTTTAGGTCACCCGAAATAATAGAACGACAAGTAGTATTAAAAAATTAGAACAATAGCTTCAAAAACGGTGTCATTATTTATATGTATACATAATAAAATAGAACAATGTTATAAAATTAATGTTGTCAGCTTGTGTGTGTTCACCTATGATAGAACAATGCCAGTAGCTGTGTAAGTGATTTTACGTTAAAAAATATTATATCGCTTTAAGGGAAGTTTTTTTTTTGCGTAAGAAAAATATTTATTTTATAAAATATCTGAGTAAGGAGTTGTCAATAACTTTGAAAAAAGTGTGTGTGATGGCATCAAATCAAATTTTCTTAAAAGTTTGCACAATATATGTGCTAAAAAGAATAAAGGACATACTCATGTCAAAAATATTTAAGAATGAACCATGAATCTTACAAAAATTTGGTCAGCAAGGCTGCTCTATTAATAAAACACTTATGCTCTAGCCTAAATATGAAGTTTGAGTCTTCATATTACATATTTGACTGCTTCGAATATATGGGATAAATAAACAAATCTCACCGTTTTCTTTGATAGAAGTAGAACACTAGAGTTTCTTCTGTAAGGTAAATTTTTTATAAAAGATTTACAATATTTTTAATATGTTATATAGCTAATATATTTGATGGGTCATCAAGGTTACATCACCTTTCTTTTATCACATCGCTTTTATAAAATAAATGCGACCGTGTCCTACCGCCCTTACAACGGTCTTCACTTATCTTCATGTTGGCAGCTTTAGACGCACGGTTAGTGTGATATACCTTTGAGGCTGTATTTAAATTATTTAGTTTCTGGAGACAACTACTCTCCCAGCATACAAGCTTTTTAGGTTGAGTGGGGTATTGATTTTGATATTAAAATCTCTACTACATTTGAATCTTGATTGTAGAAACACTTTTTTTTTAACACTTATAAATTCACTGACAAACCAAAGAAGTGATTTTCAAAAGTTAGTTTAGGACAGTTTATAGCATTAATTTTAGATTAAGGATGTAGGTAACGCGGGTGTAAGGTCACTGTTTTTTTTTGTCAAAAATTGTTTTAACCTAAATAAATAAAATATTTCTCTAGTGGAAACAGAGAGATTAATTTTCTTCCCATGGTGATATCAACAGTTTTTGAATAACTGTCAAGTAATGTCCCGGAATTTAATAACAACTTTTTTTTATCTTCATTTAAAAAGTTTGTCATCAAATGCCGCTATGCTTGTGACAGATATTCAAGAATTTTTGATATCACCATGGGAAAAAAACTAGACTTTCTATTTATACTTGGGAAATTTATATTTGTTTAGGCCATAAAAAAAATTGATATAAAAACTGCTAAAACAATGTCCTTTTCTCGCGTTTCCTACACTTTCATAAGCCCCGTTACTACCGACGCAGATCTAAAAACAAAGTTGACAAAATAACTACACGCTCTGGTGGTCACACAGTATAAGGTGTCCACTTCCAGGGCTGCCATGCATCTGGAAAATTGTGAATACAAAGGATTTTTTTTTGTCTGTAATAAAAAGGGACATTGAGTTTCACATTAAACTAAAGATTACTGGGATATTTGCGGATTAGAATAATTTAATTGCAAACTCTAAATAGGAAGTCTTTATATTGAAGAAAATGTGAACTGACAAAAAAAATTCACGCTGATTCTAACACTTTTTTTTTACCGTTTTACCCTCTTCTTCCTCCCCCTTCCCAATTTTGTTTCTCCCTGAAACATTGAGAAGTGTAACGAATTCAGAGATTATCCCCCATTTAGACTAAACCATCCTTTTCAAAACGTTAATTACTTGGCCGCACGTCAGTCACTAAAATGAAGAATAAACGTAATTTTAATTTCTCTATAGTACCGTACTCTCTAAATGTCTGTAAAAATGGAAATTCCTTTTGAAAAATCTGTAAAATACAGGGTATTCTATATTAATAAAATAGGGACAACCCTGAGCTCAAAATAGGCATGTTTACCGATTATGGAGAAGTTGGGGCTCAAATTTTGACCGTGTGTGCTTGGCGTGGTTTTCACCATGTGATTGATTCATGGGCCTAGGGGTTGGCGGAATTACTGGGTTCAAACCCACCCCATACCCCAAAATTTTCCAAAGTTTTTGATATGAAGCTTAAAGATGGTCTTGTATAACAAAATTACTTATAAAAGAATTTAGTTTTCAAAACTTTTTCAGGGAAGCACCACTCAAAATAACTTTTAAAGGCATTTGATTTTTATTAACTACAGGCGAATATCACTCTAATGGCGCCTAGAAGCATCCGATTTAAAAAAAATCAAGAACACTCTAAACATATTTTAGGGGCATCCATATTTTTAAGACAATCTGCGTGGGGACCATTTAAAATTAATTCTAGGGAATCTAATTTATATATATATATAAAATGATAAGCACTTCGTAAAATAACTTTTACAGGCATTCTAATTTTTATAAATTTGCTGAAGGAGACTTCATCAAATAGCCTCAAGGGTTATTCAAATTTAAAAGAATTTAAGGGGTATCACTATTCTAAATTGATTTTAGAAGAGTATAATTTTCAAAAAAAAATTCCTTACATTGATCAATACAAATATCTTCTAGGAGCATAACATTTTCTAACATTAGCTGGGGAAGAGGGAAGAAATTCCCTAAAAACATTTTTGTTACTTGGCCCTCCCCCCTCTTACCCTCACACACAAGTAAAGTTCCACCACTACTGTATAAAGTAACAATAGGTCTTAACATCATGTCATGGGGCGGTATGCAAGAACGTTAGTGAGTGCTTAGTGGACCGATAGTGTGGTCCCGAGCACACTATACCTCCACCTTTTAACCTATGATGACGCAAGCAAACCCACGCTAGTGTTCACTTAGCATTCACTTAGTCAAGTTCTTGCATAGGACCCATAAACTAATACAGTTTTGAAACAACCCCTCCCCTCCATATTAAACTCTGCATACACCTATGGATTGATCCCTAAACATATTTGCCCTAGCGCCACCCTAGTTCCGGTGAATTCCTCCTAAAGCTAACTGAACCTCCCCCACCTTTAGATCATGTCATTACTAACCCTGGTGTTCACACGGATTAGTTAAGAGACAGAACTAACAAGAGTGTTTAAGTCTGTCTCCTTCTTTGGTTGGCACCTTGTTTCTCCAGCCAGATAATAGATTCTGCTTCTTGTTGTTATCTGAAGACTTAATTAAAACGTTCTTTAAGTATTTTAAAAGTAAACTATTTTTATTATACTACACCTCGCATAAAAAAATATTTTCCAGTTTGTTTTTCAAAGTATAGAGAAGACTAATTAAAATGTTGAGGATAGTAAAGAAGAAGATCCTTGAGGTTTGATTGTCAAGGACGTGTTATGTGTGCGTGTGTTTAGACGCTAGCTCGGAACTCAAATTTACTTCTAACATGCCTCCATAATTTATGTACCCATTAAGTTTTTGATTCTTTACTTTCATATTACTTCGAGATAAATAAAGCTATACTACTCTCCACTTTCCCTCCACGCAAATACGGGTAAACCTCCTTTATATGCAACCTTCCTCATCCCTAACCCATATGCGTATTGCCCGGACGGGTAGTAATACATGGTGCTAAGATACCTTATCTGTAGTGTTATTTTTATTTTTAGCACCGCGTCTTACAACCTGTTCAGGTTATACGCTTATGTACTAATTACGCTAATTATTTAGGGCTTAGGAAGGTTGAACTTAGAGGAAGTGTGCCTGCATTTGCTTGGAGGGAGAATGAGAAACCATTTAGGAAAATCACCCTCGGTGCACCCAATCGGAATTTGAACCCCCATTTTCCTTTCATTGACAACCTAGTCTATCGTTAGAGTGACGCCTTAGATCATGTAGCCACCGAAACAGGTGTAATGTTATTAACTCTTCACAAGCTATATTTCATATATACAACTAGCTGTTTGTTTTTAAATAACAATTTTTATTATTTAGATAATGAAAGCGTCCTACATTCAATGAACTTTACTTTCATTGTTCTTTTTAAATGCCAGCGAGATATACAGGGTGATCGAAAAGTTTTTTTTATGCAATGAGGCTAGTCTAATTTTTTCTAGAACCACAACTTAAAGTCTTAATTTCCTTAACAAGGAACTTTTAAGACCTTAAAAATTTACCTACTGCGTGTATTTATAGTACAAATGCGCTCCGCTGTTGCTAATTCTTACGGATGGTGTCATTTTGTCGAGAACGACTCACAAGTACAGTTTAGATAAACTCTGGTTTTCTTGGCAACAAGTTATACTCCAATATTGGTCGCATCACTTTTAGATCACCCTGTATTACTCTCATCATTCATAGCCCTTTATACGCTGTAAAAACCCAAGTAAAACGCCATATACGGTATGTGCTAGTGTTGGGCACAATCGAGTAATTATAAGAATCGAGTAATTACTCGATTATCTTTAGAACGAATAGAGTAAAACTACTCGAGTAATTTTTAGCGAATCGTCCCGTGGCAATCGGTTGTACATCATTACTCAAGAGTCTTGCATCGGGATTCGATACTAATGAGTGACACGTCAATAATCTCTTCCTGTAGTAGTCAGTCGACACTGACAGTGACCTTCACCCCTTTATTTTCAGGTTTCACGTTGCGTGCAGTCAATATGAAAGTATGCGTTTTATGAAGTATCTCACAAAAAAATAATTGTTTTGTGCTCTTTTTAATAAAACAAATTTTTCTTTATACATTCATGTAAAATTGATAATAATTGTACCTTTTTAAAAGCGAAAACAGTTTTTTATTTTTTATCTTATTCTAATTTGTTTCTGTTTATAAATGATCATATTTTATTTAGGAGAAATTATTATCAGAATAATTAGTTTTGTTATATTTGATTGTGGAAATAAGACTACTGAGGTGCCGAGTGAAAAAAAATCGAGTAACTTTCATTGAGTACTTTTAAAAAGAATCGGAAATGTGATACGCTTAGTTAGCATGCTTTTCGATTGTGTACCTTACATCTGCTGGTATTTGATATTGAAAATGCACGTGCATCATTTAAACCATAAAGGGTCATTTTTGCGTAGAAGCAGAAACTGTTGGTGAAAAATGAGCTCTAAGGGAATATGCCTTTTAAATGGAAATAGCATGTCAAAAAGTCCAGCCATTAAGGTCGATTCTTACTTAGCTGGTAAAAGAAGAGAAAATAAAAGAATAACAAGGTCCGAGTAAAATTACGCGAGTAATCCCGTAAGAATCGAGTACTCTCGATTACACAACACAATCGAGTTACTCGATTATTTTTACTAGATTGTGCCCATCACTAGTATGTGTACACTCTGATTACGACTAGAGCGCTGGGCGATAAATCGCTGGAAACCAAACTGGTCGGTCTCCAGGTCTGTCGGTCATTGCAGCGTACACTTGTGTAAGGGCCTCCACCGTGTTTTATTCTCATTTGTGGGAGCTTAAGATTATATCTTTCCCCGTTTTCTCTGCAATTTTTCACTTTTTGGCGACAAAATGCCACGAACAATGACAAATAAAAAACAAACAGAATATATGAACTTTGTTTATGAGGTCTTTTAAACTTTCCCTGCTCATACTATGTGTTTGTTTAAACCTAATAGGGTCCCTGAAGTGCAATTTTAAACCAACTTTTATCTTTTATATATATATATATATATATATATATATCAGTTATT
>CABFVX010000536.1:205154-220468 GCA_902151425.1 Timema shepardi | reverse complement strand
GGGGGGGGGGGGGTCAGTACACTTGACCGTGATCGAACCTCATCGACAGTCTAGTCTACTGCGAGGGTAACGTCTTAGACCATGGGGCCACTGAAGTGGGTCACTGTCAGATATTTATTTAATGGATAGGGATCAAGAAGATAACTTTTAAGGGTGTTCTCCATATTAACGGGGAGAACCACCCGCAATTGCGCCCAGCTTTCGAACATCTATCCCCCCGTCATCGGCTATTCGGTCTATTGCGAGACTGATGCCTTAAATCAGTGATCCCAACCTTGATTACTGTACACTATAGGTTGTATTCGCGACATACGTTACGTATAAGTTGGCAACACTACAGGAGATTCGGCCATGCGCATGCGCAGAAAGACTTCTCGCGATTGAACAGGAAATGCATGTGTTTGTGCTCTATTAGGCCATGAATTGAACTTGGTGTTAAAAAGATCTGTTCATATTTCTCATTAAATAGGTACTTAACTCTTTTATGATAAGCCATTAAATTATCTGTAAAATAAATATCATAAATCTTTCAAACATTTTTCTCTTATTTCGTTTTAAAAAATTGTATTGGATGAAACTACTTTTAATTCTTTTTTAATCAGAAATAACAAAACGTCCAAAATTTTGCTGCACACACGTTAATAGCCACTTTAGTGTGGATAGTAGGTTTATCACTGGGTTTCTTTCATTCACTCTACATTCTAATTTGGGTGCATCACTCTACTCATCTATTTCTGATAGAATAAAGTCATTAATAGCCCAGATTTTGTGTGCTAGTTTTTTTTAACTAAGTTTCTCATTATTTTTAATGTGTCCCACGTCTCCCTTCTATTTTTGGCTACTAGTGACACTAATCTCATTATCTAGGCTGAAGAAGGGAGGTTTAAAATGGAATGCATATGCATTCGCTTGGGACGAAGATGAATCAACAAATCACAAATAGGTAAATTCAACCTCATCGCACGCGGTGGGGATTTGAACCAAATACAGATGTAGTTAATTATACTGCAATAGTGGCACCATTGAAACATTTAATAGTGTCATTCGAGTATGGGGAGCGTAATTGTGTAGTTCTACTCTAAATACTTAGTTTTTTTGCCGAAATTAAGACGCCTTTCTGTTGTCTTTCTTCTCCATATACGCACTTTCACAGCCGATTTCAAATGAAAAGTATCAGCGGCAACGTAACGTTCACAGGAGTTATTGTTATATTTTATTATATTATTTATAACTTCTTAGAAAACATTAACTATTGATTACACATAATTGTTTATGATAATTTTACCAAAAATTACAGTTATAAGTTTCAAAGTGATGGTCTTATCTCACGTTATAAAAGTTACTAAATCTACTTTCACATATCCACACGTCAGGTCATGTGACTTTTAGCTGTCACTATTAATAGATATTATTGATACCTATAAAAATAACACTAATAAAATATTATGAAAATTGAAAAATGACACTTGGATGGAGTAATCGTCACTAAAACACAAATAATAGATTTGGCTATTTGATTGCTAATAAAATAATAAATTTGCTATTAATTTTGGCCACAAAAAATTTGTTAGTATTTTCTAAAGGCCTCGTCGTATTAAATGTGAACATTAAACTACTAAAAAGCAAACAAAGTACTTCAAATAAAATAATCTCTAAAATCTATGTATAAAAAAAAGGTCGGTTAGATTTTATTATATCACCTTATAGAGTTAAACAATTATACTGATTCGCCTTGTTAGTTTTACATATTTTCTTAGTTAATTTTTAATCAAACTAAATATGAAAGAGAAGTTAGTTAATCTGTTAAAGCGCACACTATGAGGTTAACTTATATTTGGCTAATGTATGTCGACACATCCTGAGGACCAAAATGATCCCGTGTGACATTCATGCTAGTCACACGCATCCGCCGGTGACCTTGGTGACCAAATCTTTGGTATCGAACTCTCTGTCACGTTTTTTATTTTTTGTGTCCTTGTCTCTCTCTCTCTCTCTCTTTTAGCCTCCCACCCATATTTGTTTGAGTAATCCTCTTCTCTTCAATACTCACAGACTAGGACGAACCCAACACAACTTTCTATTTGTGGGCAGACGCAAAGTACTTCAGATAAATGTCATACTCAAAGATATGTTCTTATTTTTACTAACAAAAAAAAAAAGACGCTATTCAGTAGGTGTGTCTTGGTTTGTTGTTGTGGTTTAGAGATGTTATCGGATTCCAATACAATATGTTTGTATTCAGTTTGGTTGTTAACTATACCATTTAATTATAAAAACTCTTTTTTTTTTCAGCATGTGGCTATTTATAATAATAAAGTTACAGATCGTGGACCTGAATCTATTTTAATTATCTGTTATCTATGGATCATAATTATTTTATACGTAGGTCTAAATACACACTAAAAACTTTAAACTGGTTTTGACAAAGTAATCTCGGCTTCACAGACAGTCTTTATGATTCGTTATTATTTCTAGAAATACTTTACAACTCATTGAAACAATACAATTTTAAAATAACATACTATGTTCCTTTGAATATAGTCGCCCAATAATTTTAATAATGTGTATTTTTATTTAGATATTTTACTGGCACTCCCCAATTACACAGATTGTATCCGGACATGATTTACAAACTAACTTAAGCTAGAACCCTACTCCCTTACACCTGCACCGATTGGCAGTAAAAAAACTGATCTTAAACAGCCAATTTAAGAACTGATAGGACAGTAGATCGAACTTTCGAACCAATAATAAATATCTGCATTAGCGCCATATAGAGAGAGAAAAAACATTTAGAAGACTATTCTTACCACGCCTTGGATTGATGGTCCATATATTAACTGTACGACTATCAACAGAGGATATGACACCACTACTTAATTATTATAATCCACCAAAAAATAAAGAGCGGATAATTGACACGAGTCGACTCAGTTCAGCCTTATTGCGGACAGCTGACACGGGGCATTTGTAGGGCTTAGATCAGTCACTAGAGCGTGGAATAGCTCGGTACCAGTTGTCCGCAATAAGGAAATATTACCAGAATAGATCCGTTTCAGTTGTCTTCCATAATTAAATACTACCGGAATCACTCTGTGTCAGTTTTATGCCTTAATGAAGTACTACCGGAGTAGCTTTGTGTCAGTTGTCAGCTGTCCTCCAAAGGTTAGCTACTGTGCAGAGCTTAACATATTAAAACATTTAAATAACGATTCTAGCTGTCAATAAAGGCCCTTGCTATTGCGAATCACCTAAAAGTGACTGAAGGGGTAAGTTATAAGGGAACAGCCTTTGAACCAATTTTTTTATTGAAAGCTAGCTAGTGCCCTTGTGTTTTCTAGAGTTAGTCTCTTCTAGTCAATATTAACGCTAATGATTGGTCTCAACACGCGTAGTGTGGTTTTTGCATTGCATTGCGAGTTCACTGTTCCCAATACGAATCACCCATTACAGCAATTTGTCACGCTTTCTCTGGAGTCTCCTCACGCGTGCAATACGGGCCCTCGCCTTTCTACACGCTAGAATTACACCACCTGCCTCGGCCATACTCATTACGACAGTTTTACATCCATTCAAACTGCTTATTTGGCCGCGTTGTCTTACTACCCGTTCGGAATATACGCATATGTACCTACCACACTAATGTGTTAGGAATTCGGGAAGTTAAATTTCCAGGAAGTGTACCTGCATTTGTGTGGCGGTAAAGTTGGGAAACATTTTGAATACACCACTCTCGCCAATCAGAATTTGAACCCTAATCTCCATTTTCATCGGCAATCCATTATATTGCTAGAGTGACGCCCTAGACCATTCGACCACTGAAACTGCTCCTTTAAAATAAACACACTAATTCAAATATTAGCTTTTCCACGGGAGTTAAGGTTAGTGGGGTAGGACTTAAGTCGTTTTGTAGGTTTATACACTTATTTACTAATTATGCATAGGTTTTAGGGATTTTATAGGATATACTCTGACAAGACATCTTGTGAATGTGGGGAATGCCAGGCCTCCACCGTGGTTTGGATTCCACGTTATAACTGTAGGTCCTCCATTTCATCTCACAATCACCCTACCATTACACATTAGCGTAAGTGCGTACAGCCCGAACGGGTAGTAAGACGGGGTGCTAATAATAATAATATAGGATATATTTAGAGGATGTGTACCAGAATTTTCGTGGAGGGAGAATAGAAAAACTATGTTGGAAAATCACACTCAGTACACCCAACTGAGATTCAAACCTTGATCTCCCCATCACTGGCAGTCTAGTCTACTGGGAGAGTAGCATGTTAGACCACGTGGCCACCGAAGCGGGTGACAGAATACTCCATACTTGCATTTTATAACCTATGGTTTTTTTATTTCTTACAAGCAGCCCTACCCTCTCAATTGCTATAGTTTTACTCTCCTGACATTCATTGGAAGTTTGTATTTATTATTATTATTATTATTATTATTATCACCGCGTCTTACTACCCGTTCGGGTTATACGCACTTACGCTAATGTGTAATGGTAGGGTGATTGTGGGATGAAATGGAGGACCTACAGATTAACGTGGAATCCGAACCACGGTGGAGGCCTGGCATTCCCCACATTCACAAGATGTCTTGTCAGAGGTGAAGGAAGGGTTTGGTAATCAGATAAATCTTTGCCACGACCGAGGATTGAACCCCGGCCGCCAGCACAGAAGTCTGACACCTTACCCCTAGACCGCCAGGTCACCAAGTTTGTATTTATTTTTAATATATCTTTTTGGGTTGACACATCTTAAAGCCACTATAATTGACAACTTTATAAGAACAGTCCTAAAGATCTATTTTGATTGGGAAGACCTAGATTCAGATGGGAGGATAACATCAGAATGTACTTGAGAGTAATAGCTGATCGGATGTAATGAGGGGGAATAGATACTTATGTAAGTGCGACTACGAACCTTTGAGTTTCTTATGCCATACAGTAATAACTAATAAGATATTTCCTCTTCTCTTATTGACATTATTTGGATGTTTAGAGAGCGATAGCAAAGGATATCTGGACAGTAGCGCCCCTTGCGTAATGAAGGTGAGGACGGGAATTTGCGTCATAGCATTTTTTAGTAGGAGCAAGTTTGTAATTCTAGGGAGCGACACCCCTTACTAATCAATCGTCGAATAGTGAAACTATTAGAGCATTTAATGAGGTAGAACTATTATATTATGCGTGATTATTTTAATTATTGTATCAATTTATATAAATGTTATTTTTCACCGAATGTTAGTAACCATTGGGGTTATACGCATACATTAATTACCTATACTTAGGTTAATAATAGATCAGGTATCAGGAATGTAGGATTTTAAAGGAAAAATACCCGCACTTCCGTGGAGGGAGAATTGGAGAAAACACCTTCATTATAAACGGCCAGGATTCAAACCCCGATCTCTCATTCATTGGTAGTCTTAACATATTGCGAGAGTGATGCCTTAGACCTTGCGGTCATCAAAGCAGGTAGTGATGCTCATAAACTAATCAAATTCTATCAAGGTTACCCGCTTCGGTGGCGTAGTTGGCTAATGCGTTAGTCGTGTTGAGCTGCTCGACTGCTGAGGACGGGGAGATCGAGGTTCGAATCTAGGTCGGGTGAACTGGGGGTGGTTTTTCCTAAATGGTTTTCCACTCTCCCTCCACGCAAATGCGGGTTCACTTCCTCTAATTCAACCTTCCCAATTCCTAATCCATTAGAGTAATTAGTACTTAAAGCGTATAACCCGAACGGGTAGTAAGACGCGGTGCTAAATAATATCTATCAAGGTTGTTATCTACCAAATAGATTTGTATTTTCTAAGCTGTCCTTTCCTACCGCTTCCTTTATATAGTTGATCCTTTGTAACTCATCACAATAATCTCTGACAGCTTAGCTCTATATATATTATCTACTTTGATAAGAAATTAAATATATTGAAACATCACTACAGAATTTTTGAAATTTGGAGAGAGAGAGCAGGAAGAAATGTTAAGTTTAAGCTCTAATAACCGCGGGGCAAAGGAAAATATTAGTTTTGCTAAAAGTTTAACGTTGAAAGCTCACAGAGTTTGACGAGAAAACTTCTGTCTAGAAAGTCAAGTGAGGACTCGTTTATTAGAACTTGTAAACTCCAACTAGTAAAATTTCGAATACATTTTTAGTCGATAATTTGTATTCCTAGCGCTGCGACGGTCCATCAGTTTGTTTTTAATTGGGAGTGGCCTGTGATGTAACAGCATTTGGTCGTTTTGGTCACTATATCCTATTTAGCACCGCGTCTTACTACCCGTTCGGGTTATACGCTTTAAGTACTAATTACTCTATATGGATTAGGAATTGGGAAGGTTAAATTAGAGGAAGTGAACCCGCATTTGCGTGGAGGGAGAGTGGAAAACTATTTAGGAAAAACCCCTCTCAGTTCACCCGACAGAGATTCAAACCTCGATCTCCGCGTCCTCAGTAGTCGAGCTCAACACGACAAGCGCGTTAGCCAACTACGCCACCGAGGCGGATTCACTATATCGATATAATTTATTATTACGTTGTGGTAGGTGCATTTCCTTTGCAAAGGATGGATGGCCTTGAGGTAGGCCAGCTGCGCGAATGCCACGTGATATGATCTGTTCTGGCAGCAGATATTTGCTCACGTCATCACAAGTAATGATCTTGCAACTGCTGATGCTACCCACATAGATGTCAAAGTGGGTATATCCGTACACTTCTTGCCAAGTCAGCTGATGGCCGCGTGCAATTAATATTGTAACTGTATATCCAACTGAGTTGAAAAATAAAATCAACTAGTTTTTATTGGCTCTGGATATTGACCTCCATGATCTAATAGGTTCCTCACACGATCAGTCAGACCGTCAGTATTATTATTATTATTATTATCACCGCGTCTTACTACCCGTTCGGTTTATACGCACTTACGCTAATGTGTAATGGTAGGGTGATTGTGAGATGAAATGGAGGACATACAGATTAACGTGGAATCCGAACCACGGTGGAGGCCTGTCATTCCACACATTCACAAGTTGTGATTAATACACGTCTTGTCAGAGGTGAAGGAAGGGTTTAGCAATCAGATAAATCTGTGCCAAGACCGAGGATTGAACCCCGGACCCCCAGCATAGAGGTCTGACACCTTACCCCTAGACCACTAGGTCACCAGTGTCAGTATTAAAAAGTAATAATTGATAATGACAGTCAGACTGATCGTGTAGGGACCCTATAGGGGATAAAACAACACTCACCTCAGTGTTCGAATGGTCTAAGAGGCGTTACTCTCGCGATAGACTATACCGTTAATGACGGGGAGACCAAGCTTCAATCTTGGTCAGGTATACTAAGGGTGGTTTTCCCTAGATGGCTTTTCCACTCTCCCTCTTCGCAAATGTGGGTACACTTCCTCTAAATATAACCCTCCTTATCCCTAACACATTAGGGTTAATAGTACATAAACGTACAACCCGAACAGGCACTAAGGGCCAGTTTCATAGTCAAATTTAGCACGCCTCAAGTGCGGCGCTACACTAAATAAAAGACGACACCTACCTAAACTCGAATGGAATGGGCCAGTTTCCTATGCGAGTACGGCCCATTCCATTCGAGTTTAGGTAGGTGTCGTCATGTATTTAGTGTAGCGCCGCACTTGAGGCGTACTAAATTTGACTATGAAACTGGCCCTAAGACGTGCTTGAAAATACATGTTTTTAATATCTACGTATTACTTCATTATTTTTAATTATTCTAACTCACGAGTGTAGCGGCATTAAATGAGATACTTTTTAAATGAAGGGAAAAAAAGTGATCATCTAATTCTAGGACACCCTCGACAGATATTAAAAAATGTCCTTACAATTTAATTTCGAACAATCTTCCATTCAACCTAAACTGTTTGTTTTCGGTAAGCTGGGAGATTGGTTGACTTCCGAGATTAGACTATAAATACGGTTCTTGTACCTTAATTGCGTGTGTTACTATTTGTACTTATTTAAATGTGGTTTTTTCTCCACCGTGTCTTAGCACCTGTTCGGGCTGCAGGCATACATTAAATACGCTGTGAGGTAGGTAGAATATTGGAGGAAATGTACCGGAGCTTACGTGGAGGGAGAGTGGATAACCATTTAGTAAAAACATACCATCAATACACCCGATGGAACCCCGATAACACCGTCAGGGGTAGCCCATTCTATCACGAGAGTGACGTGTCAGACCATGCGACCACCGATGCGGGTATCTGAAAGCTACTCTTTAGGTCAGTGGACAAGTCTCCACATTGTGGCACACCATGTAGGACTTTGTATTTTCCTAGAATCAGGGTACTAATGAATTTGAGAGGGAAATGACAGTTAGCACCTCAGTTTCCTGTGCTGTTTGAACATGGCGTGGCGCGTCATAGTTTGTCTTCTCATTTCTCAGCCTTATCTAAGTAGGAAATGAGAGAGGTTATATTTGGCAACGTGGCCTGGACGTTCAATTAGTCAAGTAGGACCACCTCCCTCTTATTCTCCTACCCCCCTCCCGTGGACAAGAACTAGAAGGTGGGGCGGCGGGAATCAAAGAGAAGTGTCTTGTCAGTTCGCCTACGGACCTTAAGGTTGACGGATACGAATCGCGTTGTAAGGTGGTTTGCGTGCAGGGTGTGTAAAGGGGTAGTAGATCAGATCAATTCTCCTTGGCTTCACCTGTTCATTATCTCTTCGACTTGAACGCCTCATGTCATTTTACTCGGCTAAACTTTTTCTTGGAACGCGATTACTGTTTTGTCTCATGTTTTATTATCAGAGATATCCCTCTATTAATTGACAGGTAAAGATGGAGATAGGTTGCAGTTGCCCCTTGCTATGTGGTTTGCCCCATGGATTCTTTGGTGCTGACTGACAGCTTTGAAAAGTTACCAGACCAAATTATGTATGCCTACGCCGGACCAAATGATCTGTAAAAACATGTGTTTAGCAGCTGTCACTTCTGACAGTCAAAATTTAGGTATATACCTAAATGTTGACTGTCAGAAGTCAGCTGTCATCTGTCAGTCAGCACCAAAGAAGTCATGGGGCTAGTGTAGTTATCATGTGATTGACGAAGACCTCTGGAGTACATTATTAGTGAAAAGCTGCTAGTATTCTAAGCTCTGTTTTTTGTTTGAACCTTTTAGGAAAACTTAATAGCGTATGCGTTTTCAAAATTTGGAACACATTCGTGAATTAATAAAATGTCTAAAATTAAGTAAATTAGCAAATTAGCACTCTAAATTTTATCTATGTAGTTCAATATGGAGGAGCTGTAAAACACATTTAGTCTATAATTTAAAAATTGTTTTAAAAATGCGAGTAATTACATTTGAATTCTCAGACGTCTCATTGTAGAGTTGACTGTCCGTTGTTCATCGACAAAACTGATAAATACATTATTCAAAATGTCTATAAAATTTGACACACACATAACCTAGTCCTAATCAACATTAATACTTTATAAATTAGTTCAATTGTAGCCCTAAATAACACAACTGTATTAATCAAGTAACTTGTAATCCTAAATAGCGTAACTACAATACAGGTTAAGCAAGCTTTAGCTCTAAACTCTACCCCAACTGTATAAATTATGTAACTTATACTTCTATACAGCACCACAACTGTATAAATAAATTCACTTATAATACTAAACAGTATAACTGTATAAATAGTCACTTATAACACCAAACACCACACCTTTATAAAGTCAACAAAAACAACTGTATCACCTGAAACACTAAACAGCATCATAACTGTATTATTTGTATTATATAAACGTATATATAATGTCTATATAACACGTTATTTTAACATTTTATCGACGCTATTGAAGTAATATTGTTGGTGAAATGAAAAGTTATAATTGATCTTATTCCAAAAATACAAATCCTCTACGAACACTCCTCCCCGCCCCCAAAACACTGATTAGAAGCCAATATTGTAAGAACGTGAAGTAAAATATTTTGTGTTGCCACATTAATGAAATTTTGAATTTGGTAAAGAAGGTTCAACGTGTTCATTGAAAGTAGAATCGTATATTTTTAAAAGTCTTTATACAAAGTGATTATTTAAAACCGATAAAACATCTTAATTTTGTTTCACATGGAAATAAAATAATAGACTTAAATAATAATTTTGTTTGAATAGTTATTTAGAATTTATTTTCTTTCCTATTGCATTTAACTTTTAAAACTATGTAACCATAATATTTCTTTTAATTCCATATATGTTTAAGCTTGCGTGAATCCAAGATTTTCAAATTTAAGTCGAATCCTAATATAAGCTTACTCGAATCGATTATAAATATAATATGATGTTATTGAAAATTTGCAATCCAAATCTGAATCTAAAAATCTTCGATATATATAAATATCAATATCAAATATTATGCTGGACAATATTTTTAAAGTCATGCACAGTAAAAATAATACCTTAAAAATCACGCCTAAACCCTGATCCATAGCTAAAATGTTAATATTGACCACAAGACATATAAAATGTTATGATGACAGTATTTATTTTATTTTTATAGCGGATCAAGATTAGTTTCTAAAATTATTCAAAAGTTTGTCACTAAAATTTGGATTTTGAAAACTGTAATCCATCAAATACGAATCTGAGATCTATTTTGAAATTTTAACTCCAAATAGATACCAGATTCTGATTTAATGGATTATTTTTTAATTCAATTTTTAAAGTCATACATATATTTATTTATGATGACAAAATATTTAAAATATAGTTTACGAACTAAAAAAAGGAAGTTTACAAATCCTCAGACTGTGTACTAAATCTGTTTCTTCTGTGGTGATGTATTCATAAAACTGCTATGAAAATAAGATGGAACGGTTTGAAATCGTTAAATGAATGTTCCCAGCTACTGTCACTTTGTTTTCGGTCCGTAAACTCAGGAAATGGTTTATGAGATCTAGCGGGTAAGAAAATACACTCTCCATCGGTGCCGCTATTTCTGGAGTGACGTGCACCTCCTCCTCGCCCCCCCCCCCTCACCCCCTCGCCATTAAAGATGACTACACGCGCTATTTTTCGCGCGCTTTCATTCGGAGGCTCTAGCCGGAAGTTGGATGCACTGGTGGCGGAAGAAGAGGTAAGCTACACTTGACACGTGACGTTGGGACCGTGTAAAGCATGAAGAGTTTTTATTTATGTTAAGTTTCTCTCTCCCTATTTTTTTACTTAATAACTCTAATGATTTTCAAGCCCCGACAGATTTATTATACTCATGTGTAGCTATTTTTAAAAAACAATCTTCCATGTGTATTGAAACATCTTTTAAAAATTAAAAAGTTATTTCCGGTTTTTTTTTCAATTACTTCACTATGAACTTCCTGATTGACGTTTCACTATTGAGCTTTTTAAAATTTTAAATCGATATATTTTAATGAAACCTCTAAACTCTGGTAAACACACCATTGATTTAGTCAATTGGTTATTCATTATTTTATTTAGTCTTTTACAAATGTATACGATTATATACACTTGAATTTATCAATAATTAACGCTATGTTTTGTTAATACCGATGTAAAAGTCATTTTTTAATTAAGTATTAACTTTTTGTGTTATTTACACAGATATATAAATCCTTAATTTAATCAATTATTAAAACTTTGTTTTATTAATACCTATAAATAGATCCTTAATTTAATCGATAGTTATTATATATTTGATTTACCTATAAGCCCTATTTGTATATAAATCCTTTATTTAATCAATCATTAACTCTTTGGTCTATAAATAGCAGCATATGAATCCCTAAAGTAATTAATGAGTAACTATTTGTATTTATTAATACCCTTGTTCAAATAGTCAATTTAATTAATCATGAACTCTTTGTTTTACCCATAGATTAGTCTCCTTTTGAAAGTGTAAATTTAATTAAAACTGAGCCTACGTCTTGAATCTGTCAATTCTGTAGTAATATTGCGATGCTGTCACTCCCTCAGCTCATGCGGCCATAGTTTGAAGTGCACGAATCAACACACACAGACGGTTTTTAAACTTTACTTGCACCTGTATAAGCGTGGGTGGGCCAGGCCAGATGGGTTTCTTTAGGGTGGAGATTATGGGAGGTGACACTGGACGCCTCGGGTTGTTAAAGGGGTTGAAGAGCCACACCTACCTCTCTTAAAACCATTATGCAAAGTCTCTTTTATAAAATGCTAATAAAAAAATTATTCACCTTTTATTTGTAGCTTTAGGGCTACACAACCAGTTTTGTATTCTATTAGTTTACCTCATCAATGACGATATTTTAATCCATAATGATATCAATAATAGCGCTGAAGATAAGTTATATAAAAACATGATATCTTGGATATAAACATGCATTGTCTGTGGTTTGGATCGTTTAAGCGTCAGTCCCTCCAGACGCTGGATCTATGAGAAATTAGTTCGAATTCCAGTTGGTGGGATTATAATTTTCTGGTGGTGTTCATTGTGTAACCTCTTTCTCTTTTACTTGTATTTGAGTTCGTAAAACAAAAATTCCGAACCATATTTTGTATTAATGTGTAAGCTTTATTAAGGTTTTTTATTATTATTATTTATTATTATTAGCACCGTGTCTTACTACCCGTTCAGGTTATACGCACTTATGCTAATGTGTAATAGTAGGGTGATTGTGAGATGAAATGGAGGACCTACAGTTTAACGTGGAATCCGAACCACGGTGGAGGCCTGGCATTCCTCACATTCACAAGATGTCTTGTCAGAGGTGAAGGAAGGGTTTGGTAATCAGATAAATCTTTGCCGCGACCGAGGATTGAACCCCGGCCGCCAGCACAGAAGTCTGACACCTCACCCCTAGACCACCAGGTCACCAAAGGTTTTATTATTCGCTTGATCGACAGTCAATAAAGGGAAGGGATGAAGGCGGGTCTATGAGCAAATTTTCTTTAATAACTGTAACTATTGTATGGGAAAACAGCCCTCGTTGCACCCGGCCGCCATTCGAACCTCATCACGGGTGACCATTCGTATTGCTAGTTTAACGTCTTAGACTGTTTAGCCACCACTAGAGGTAATCCATAATTTTATGTGCATATATTTTTAGGCATTTTTTTCGCTCTCCGTGTCTTACTAGCCGTGTAGATTATTAACATACTTTCGCTAATGAAGCAATCTACCTCGGTGGTCACATGATCTAATTTCCTTCAATGGTGACCTCAACATTTGTTGAATATATGTCATGAGCATAGCAGCATTAGAAGAGAGACTATTTAAATTAATAGAAAAAGTTGTCATTCAATTTCAAGACCTCCTAGACAGCTATTAAAGAATTATTGTCACCCGCTTCGGTGGCCGCGTGGTCGTATGCGCTACTCTTGTGTTGGACTAGACTGCTGAAGACCGTGAGATCATGGTTTGATACTGGTCGGGTGCACTTAGGTTGATTTTCCTAATTGGTTTTCCACCATCCACGCAAATACGGGCACATTTCCTCTAAATTAAACTTTCCTCATCCCTGACCCATTTGCGTAATTAGTATATAGGCGTATAATTCTAACGGGTTACTATTACGTGGTGCTAAAAAAAATTGTTGTCTCACTGTGAAGAAAATTATATAATTTATTTTTACACAGAAAAATAAAGATAAAGAGACATAAAAAAATGACTGCCCTAAACTCGCGTTCCTCACATTCCCGCATTGATCCCTGTTGAGATGTTAAAATTCAGATGCTTAAAAACCAGATTTATTTTCCAAGCATCAAATATAACTCGGGTCAAGTGCCAAAGTTCTGGTTGTGATGGAATTCGGTGATACTTGACCCATTTACTCTACGGGGGGAAAAACATTTATTTTTACTGTGGGGCCGTTCCCATATCGTAATGTGAAATTAAATCCTTGTAGGGCTCTTACAATAGTTTGCAAAGATGCTGGACTACAAATGTGGTGAGCATATTTTATTTTTTATAAAAAGCATGATATCAAATATATGGCAAAGGCGGCTTTTTTTTTTAGTATACATGATTTAGTATGTTTAAAAAATATAACTATAAATAGAGTAGATAGAATAACTATTATAAAGGGGAAGAGAACAAAAATTAAACCAAAAAATACTAACTTTATATTGCTAATTCAAAGTAACACTGAGGCACAAGCACAAGCAAGCGAAATGATAGCTAAAAGATTATTAAATGCATCGTCAATTTCAAGGAACAAATTTATTAACGTTAAGAAAATCTGTTCTAATATAAAAATAAATAAATTTAAATCTACTTTTTTTTCTTCGTAGCACCACATCTTTTTACCCGTTTGAGCTATACGCCTATGTGTCAATTACGCTAATAAGTTAGGGATGAAAAAGGTTTAATTTAGAGGAAGTGTAGCCTAATTTGCGTGGAGAGAGGGAAAACATTTAGGAAAAACCACGCTAAGTAAACCCGACCAGGATTGAATTGCTAATTACACTCACGGGATAGGGATTAGGAAGGTTTAATTTAGAGGATATGTAACCACATTTGCGTAGAGGGAGAGTAGGAAACCATCTAGGAACAAACCTCAATGCACCCGGCAGGGATAAAACCCCGATTTCCTCATCTTTGGCAGTCTAATCCAACATGAGAGTGGTGCCATCGAAGTGGGTACTTTTCGTATTGACTATAAATAAGTCTTGGTTTAGTTGCAATGCACTTAAATACAATAATTCAGCACAAAAGCTATAATCATATGTAGCATTAAAAACAAAACATCTCTAGGAACAAATTATAGATAAAATCATGAAAACATTTTTTAAGAAACAAAAATAAAAACTTTAATACCGTCTTCCTTTTCATGGGAATTTATTGATACATCACATATTACATAGGAACTTTAATGGTCACTGCACGTGTACATAGTACATAACTATTTGAAATTGGAACTTGTATATCAAATTTCTCAAAAAGAAAACATGTGTAATGTTCCTTGCGTTAGAGCTGTTCAATTAGAAAGATTAATTTTCTCAGACTAAAAAAAGAACTACTTTGTCAGTACTTGGCTAAATACCTATATCTAAGGGTGTACTGCAGCCTGTTTTGTAGGACAACGGGACATCTCCCAGAAAACAATACAGCAGTGCGATAAAACATTACGTGCGGTTGGTCACCCAAGCGAAACAATTAATTTATGATACATCTACACTGATATTATAAAGAGGAAAGATTTGATTTTTTGTTTGTAATGGATAAACTCAAAAACTACTGGACCGATTTTAAAAATTCTTTCATCAATATAAAGCTACATTATCAGCGGGTAGCATAGGCTATATTTTATTTTGAAAATGTAATTATTTA
>CABFVX010000536.1:184258-204887 GCA_902151425.1 Timema shepardi | reverse complement strand
GGGTAAGGGAGAAGGATCTAGTGTAACAATATTTCATTATAAGAAATCTTTGATCCAAGGGACAAGGTTTCCATTCTTAAAACTTTCATTAACTCTAATGTTCACGAAAGCAAGTGATTATATACTGAACTAGATGCTATTACAACTATTATAAGCAAGGTTTGCTCCAGATGGGACGCGAATTTTATGGGTTTAGTTTATATCAAAAATAAAGCTTTTACTTTCCATTTGCGTGTTTCTATATCTTTGTATTTGATTGATTTTTTATGGGTTAGTGTGTAGGAGGGCTTAATTTAGAGGAAATACACACGCATTAGCGTGGATGGAGAGTGGAAAACAATTTCGGAAAACCACTTTCAGTGCAGTCGAGCGGGATCAAGCCCCGATCTCCTCGTCCTCGGCAGTCTAGTCCAACACGGGATTAGCTTGTTAGACCACGCGGCCACTGAAGCTGGTGAAACCTATTTATTATTATTATTAGCACCACGTCTTACTACCCATTCGGGTAATACGCTAATGTGTAATGGTAGGGTGATTGTGAGATGAAATGGAGGACTTACAGTTTGACGTGTAATTCCGAACCACGGTGGAGGCCTGACATTCCACACATTCACAAGTTGTGATTAATACAAGTCTTGTCAGAGGTGAAGGAAGGGTTTGGAAATAAGATAAATCTGTGCCGGGGACCGAGGATTGAGCCCCAGACCCCAGCACAGAAGTTCGACACCTTACCCCTAGACCCCAGGTCACCAATAACCTATTTAAGGCAGGATGATAATTCACTTATTAAAATCGTATTTTTATCATATTTTTGTGTTTGTTTTGGTTGGCTTACTAATATTTTTATGGTGAAGTGTTTAGTAAAGTCATTTAAGAGTCTCAAGAGTCCACGAAGTCTAGATGATTCTTATAAGATTTTTTTTTTTAAGAATTCATTTTTGCATCGATTAAAAGGCGGACAAGGCCATCAGTCTCGTCCAATTTGTTTTTCTTAGAAGAGGTTTGAATCCCATCTATATGTATTGAGGTTCATAAAAATGGTTTCTTACTTTATGCATGTATATCTCTTTTATAACTATGGCACCTTTCTCATTCTTATCCCATGCTGTGCTTATAGTCCAGAAAATATAAATACGTTATGATAAAAAAAAAATCATTTTCTTTGTTCTTAAATTTTATTTTAACGAAATAATACCGAATAAAATTTTATCTCGATGCGCTTAGAATATAATCACTTCATTTTACTCTCTTGTCTATTCTCCATTATTTTCAAAACCACTTAATTTGGCCATTTTGTTAGAAATACTTGGTGTTTGTGTCGAACTTAAATAGTCTTCTAACCTTGATCAGAAAACCTATCAGTTTTCCCTTCCGTGATAGTAACAAATAATGTCCGCGTATTACAGTTAATCTGCTTCAAATGTAAGGTGAAATTACACGTGGATGTTAAACTAGCCTCTCATCATCGCCGTAAATGTTCGAGCAATTACCATATGTAAATTTAAACGACGTGTTTTGAGTGGTACGGATCATCATTATGGGCTGAATAAAGGCCTGTTATAGACGTGATCTGAATATGGATGAGTATTCAGTGATGAAGTTCCCTTCAAAATACTTGTTTAGCTAAATAAAACTGTTGATATAATGATGAGCTGTATATTTTGAGAGTTCTTCTGATAATAGGGGAAGATAGTGAAGATAAAACAGTCCCCTGTACACGACTGTAAAACCCTAACACTATATTCCACTCGGTGACCTGGCGGTCTAGGGGTGAGGTGTCAGACTTCTGTGCTGACGGCCGGGGTTCAATCCTAGGTCCCGGCAAAGATTTATCTGATTGCCAAACCCTTCCCTCACCTCTGACAAGACATCTTGTGAATGTGGGGAATGCCAGGCCTCCACCGTGGTTTGGATCCCACGTTAAACTGTAGGTCCTCCATTTCATCTCACAATCACCCCACCATTACACATTAGCGTAAGTGCGTATAACCCGAACGGGTAGTAAGACGCGTTAATAATAATAATAATATATTCCATTCATGGTAGGAATTACTCTCTGAAAGGTCTTTTTTCCTACCAATATCCTACTATATAGTAGATTTATGGTAGGGAAAAAGGCCTTTCAAAAGTCGATTCCTACGGTGAATGGATTATGTGTTTCATCGAAGTTCAAGAGGCTTGTGCTCTATTTGAGCTAAGTTCACTTTTATTTAACAAGTTTATAACTAAATAGTTATTCAATGATTTCAAATTATTACAGTTAACGAGCTATAAGGGGCAAACTTAATATTTTATGGTTTTTGCGTAGCTTTGTTACAGTAAAGTAACTAACGTATGAGACTAACATTTAGTAAAACTAATCATTTCTATGAGGTGTACACAACGAAATATTTATAAAATGTTAAAGAAACATAATTTTTTTAAATGTAAGCTATAAGCAGTTTAAAAGTGGTAAGATTACATTAATTTTAATCATATATACATACTCTTCTTTTTATACCCCGATAATTTAATTTTATCTAATTTTGTAGTACACAATGTCCTTATTTATAATTAATTTTTTTAAACAAAACTCTACTCGTTAGTTTTATTAATGTGTTCGAATTGATCATTTAAATATATATATATATATAATTATTTGAAATGACGAGTTCATTAAATATCTTGTTTTGACTTTACTGAT
Source organism: Timema shepardi (assembly GCA_902151425.1). Lineage (NCBI taxonomy): Eukaryota > Metazoa > Arthropoda > Insecta > Phasmatodea > Timematidae > Timema > Timema shepardi. The sequence goes on along the minus strand of CABFVX010000536.1, from coordinate 202,204 downwards.
TGTAGCGTCAACACCGAGTAACAGAACATAATATGCCAGGCCGAGGCAGAGGGTTAGATACTCCCAACTAACGACACACTCATGCAAAGCAGACGCCGGTTTCTTTACCGGTTTGGTTTTGGTGGAATAGGCTGAGACATTGTTACTTGCTATCCCCAACAACACCTTCCCAAAATATTTTAAATCCCCAGGAGTGCTTAGCACTAGGCCAAGAGGCAGGTCATTAATTAACTAACCTAATATCTTAGGTCACTTTAGTGCCATTGACTTTAACATAAGAGGAGACGAACTTAGTAGGCAACTAATAAGGATTTATTTTAAACAGCGTGTCTTACTACCCGATCGGAATGTACTCAAATAATTAGCGATTTAGCAACGAATCCTGCACCGTGTGCGTTGGGCTTAAGAGTACTTACAATTTCCAATTAACCGGGATAATAGATACAAGCTAACGCTCGAAACAGAACAAGCATAAATGCGTGATTTTCTGAACTTTACACTTGGCAAAAGCAAAATTGGGATTGGCGAAATATATAATCGTTTTTAGTTTTGTTAACAAAAATTAAATATGCATGCACGAATGGTTTCACTGGCCTCTACTTTCTTTCGAGTTATCGCACTGCGTGTGACGTCTGGTCGAGGGGGGCCGCCTAACTTATTGTTCGACGTCTTAACTCATTCAGCCTATCTACTAAACCGGGGGTCTCAGGTTCGATTCCTGGCATGGCTCAAAAATGTATTTATCATTGTTTAAATGCGGGTTTAACCTGTCACGGTGACGAATTAACGGCCGGGGGCTGATAAGTTGTGGCTGTCCTAGCTTAAGGTAGGTGTTGAAAGATGCAAGTGGTCCTCCAAGAACGCGTCGCTCAAGAAAGCTTTGTTCCAGCAAAAGAGGTGCAGTCACACAGCAACAAGTAGATATTTTACACCCGATTAGTGAAACTGCCCGTTTCACAGCTTAAAAAGATGTCGGTTCATTACGTGAATGGCTTATTCTCTTAACAATTTTATAAACTGGACAGAAACTGCATGATATCTTGCCTATTTCATGAGCTGTAAGTTATCATCTTTAACTTCTAAAAGCTTAACTGAAACTTGTTTTAACATATAAGGCATAGGCACCATATTAAGAATTATAAACTAACCCAACCTAGCTAAACCAAACCAAGCCTTCCATCCTAAGACGATTTAAGGTTAGGATCCATTGGACCTGGTCTACACTTTTCCATTTCATGGAGCGGGCAAGAACTCGTCCAGTTTCTGAATTGGGTAGCGATTGGAGCTGTCCAGGTAGTTAACTAGGAAAGTTTTTTTTTTGCCTGGTCTATGAAACGGACAAGCGAAGAAGCCATTTCACGGAATGGGCTAAAATTTGCCCATATAGGTACATCATTAGCAAAATAATAAAACAGCATGTGTTAGATAGAGGGTTACGGGAGAGGATTGGGTCCATTAAATATGAAAAGGCACGCGCTTCATTGTGATGATGTAATATTCAACAATTCGCTAAATATAAAAGATGTTATATAAAGATCTTATATATATATATATATATATATAAAGATCTTATTTTTATATATACATATATAAAGATCTTATGTTTATGTGTAAATATATATAGTGCTATACATATTATTCATCCTGTTCTTTTAATACTGCTTTGTAAATATGTACGTTAGGTTTAGGTTGGTGTGTTGCGTCACATGGTCTGGCAAACTTTAAGTAGGTGTGAAATTAGTGGAATAATTGGTACCATCTTAATTTACCGTAAAAATAATCACGGAGAAGATTCAGACTCAACATTTTAATTGAAGGCGTTAGATGCTTATAGTAGGCTAACCAAATTATATTATGGTTTGACGAATGAATATATTTGAATGATTTTATAAACTTTTTTTACTATCAACTGTTCTTCCTATAATGTCATTTATTTAACATCGATTTTGATTTTTATCTGTCAAATTCTAAAAAAAATGGAAAAAATCCTTATTGATTTAAAATAATTTATTGAAGTAAAGTATGCTTTGAAATATTATTTATAAAAGGGTTGTATATTATCTACTTTGATAAAACTTAACGTATAAATTAGAGGTAATTAGTTGTAGATAAAGATGTATAAAAGTATATTTGCAACTATTCTAAAACAATCAGGTTTTTAAATTTTAGTAATGAAATAGCAATCAATTTAAATTCAATATTAATCTTATTTGTAGCCATTTGACATTTGATTGATACATGGAATATTTGCCAATCACACAAGTTGAATAGCTTTTTACTGTTCACATTCAAATATTTTATTTGATGACTTTAAATTTTAAAATTGTTTCTTCCATTCTCGGCAACTTTGCAAATAAAAAAAATCACATGAGCTCGGACAAGAAGTGTTTTTATGTTGACCGATTCGCGCATGCGCGTTGTGTATCAGTAAATGACGTTGATTGTACAAACCATCTGCTTTGTGTCAGCGGGACGGAAACTCTGGTTTAAATTAAACGCACCACAGTGGAAAAGTTCTGTTAAAATGTTCAACTTGCTGATGTTAAATATCACATTTATTTATTGAAAGTGTCCGCCTATTTTTTACATTCTCATATAGAGTAAGCATTTAATCGTCAACATTTTAGACTCCGAGATGATGATGATGTTCGTTTTGACCGGACCCAAAGAGGTGTGTTTTAAAATTCAGTTTGTTCTTCCTGTCTGTTCCTGGGGCTACGACCACTGTCACTTAAAGGATTTAGTTCAAACTTTATACTTAGAATTTAGGTGTTTTATGGTCATTATTCAGGGATTTAAAAAAAAAAAATTATTCTAGTCAAACTAAGGGTAGCTTACTGATGACTAATTTTAGAAGATTACTTAAAAATATTTTGTTTTAATTTGATATCTAGGGTGTGATTGGCATGACCTAAAATACCGTAAACTTTAATTTCTAGAAAATAACTATTTTAAGGGTGGCCTACCGATTACTAATTTTTGAAAATTTGATGCTTTTGAAAATATCTCAAACGTTTTTATTTAAAATAGGTGTATGGGAAGTGTTTTGCTTTAGAAATAATTTTCTTAAAAAAATATTATAAATTGGTAGCTAACTAGTAAGTAATAACTGATTTTTGAAAATGTTTAATGAAAAAAAATTTCATCAATTTTGCTCAGAACTTTTACCATAACAATGTTTCATATGAGTATCAAATAATATTTGTTTTTATGACTGTGGAAAATTGTTTTCTTAGCACCGCGTCTTACTTTAACTGTTCACGTTACACACATATGTACTAATTACGATGATGTGTAAGAGATGAGGAAGGTTGAATTTAGAGGCAGTGTACCTGCATTTGTGTGGAAGGAGAGTGGGAAACCATTTAGTAAATGCCACCCCCATCACACCCAACCGGGATCGAATCCTGATCTTCATGTTATCATCATTCTAGTCTATTGCGAGAGTGATGCTTTAGACCATGCGGCCATCAAAGCAGGGTAAAACTTATTATTGGGTAGTTTACTGAAAGCTAATTTTAGAAAATTTATTATAAACAAAAATTTGAGAAAATGTAAACGATTGTGTTTATATTGTTAACTTTCTTAGTAGCTTAAAATACAAACGGGGTGAGTGACCAAACTTACAATAAACTTCATGTCCCACTAGCTCTGCCAGTTTTCTCACCATCTATATAGAACAAACTTTTGGTATAACTGAGAGTCAAGTCATAGATTCTCACAGCTAGCAGGTGATCACTGGACTCAACTCTCACCTACAGTAGCTCCATGACTTCTTTGGTGCTGACTGACAGCTCACAGCTAACAGCTTTGATAAGTTACCAGATCATATTATGTATCCCTACGCCGAACCAAATTATCTGCAAAACATGTGTTTAGTAGCTGTCACTTCTGACAGTCATAATTTAGGTATATACCTAAATGTTGATTGTCAGAAGTCTGCTGTGAGCGGTCAGTCAGCACCAAAGAAGCCATGGGGCTACTGTATAAGAGTCATAGCTGTTTACTTCTTCTCGACCCCTATCAGAGAGGATTTTTGGCATCGCCCAAAAATTCTAGCTCTATATTTTGCTAATTGACGATGTTTCATGACCCACCCAACACCAAAAAACGGGTTTTGGTGATGACGTCTGTCTGTATGTACATATTGACCCAGAGCCGAAACTATTTTACCATTCGGGCTAAAACTTGGTATCTAAGGTTTTTTATAAGGTTCCCCCTTTGAGTTTTTGGAATTACATATCGAACCCTATAATTAAGGGTAGTTTACTAAAGGGAGAAATTTGAAAAGTGGATTTTTCTCAAAATCTGCTTTAACGATTTTGATTAAATGTTATATCTATGATGGTCTAGGAGTAAGGTGTCAGACTTCTGTGCTGGGGGTCCGGGGTTCAATCCTAGGTCCCGTCATGGATTTATTTGATTACCAAACCCTTCATTCACCTCTGACAAGACGTGTATTAATCACAACTTGTGAATGTGTGGAATTCCAAGCCTCCACTGTGGTTCGGATCCCACGTTAAACTGTAGGTCCTTCATTTCATCTCGCAATCATCCTACCATTACACATTAGCGTTAGTGCATATATCCCGAACGGGTAGTAAGACGTGATGATAATAATAATAAATCTAGGAACTGATTAATACTACAAATAAAATGACAACTCTGTTTTTCCCTTGAATATGACTTTGAGGGTAGCCTACTTTATATAAGTAAGAATCTCCACTTTGTGTATCATTATAAAGTTGTAGTACTACTAAGTATAAAAATCTTTCATTTGAAATGTATTTTTACTAAACCAACCTTTTCTGAGTTAAAATTGCTTGTATTGCTCTTTGGGGGACAGAGACAATTCTTCTGTGACAATGTATACTATTTAATTATTTTTTGTGGTGTATTCATGCAAAAATGTGTATTATTTATTTTTACAACTCTATCGAGCTTTTAGTAAATGTCTTTTTAAGATAAAAGATAAAGAAAGTCAATGCTGTGCACCTTGTCCACCACTTGCGCCACTCAGGCTATTCGTATGCGTATCCTACTCTATTTGGATAGGGATATGTTGGCGGAATTTAAGGAAAGTGCGCTTGTATTCACGTGGTGGGAGAGGAGACACCCTCCCCCCTCCCTTCTCGGCAAACTAGACCAGATGATTTTAATTGCCTTAATTCGCACGACCACCATAGTCGACCATTGTGTTTCTGATGTATTAAGGGATGTAAAGCCGGAGACTGACTAGAGCCGAGCTTTGTAATGCAATGCGCGATATGAGCATTACATTGCAAAGCTCGTCTCAAGTTCCTGATTGGACGCGGTGAATGTTCACTTTGAACGCTAGTATCGACAGCGCTGCGTGTTTGATTTTTTTTTTTCCCCATTTCTAGCTGAAATGTTGGACCTACAAGTTGCAAGTGCAGCGTTTTTAAAATGTATTATAATGTTGTCAATCTTGAGGATCGCTCAACATAGTTTTTTTTAAATTATATTGTTCAGTAAAAAATAAAGGGGTTTTCTTTGTTACACTCCATTTTATTATGACACTTGCTGCAAAATGGTAATAGCTTCCTTCAGTATTCAGCTTGACGACTGGCTAACACCTGCATTGGCACTGACTAGCGTATTATATTACACTGTTCTGTTATAGCTTATAAGTCAGTCATCACCTTAAGAATCTAAGATATATCTATGCTGGGTCTACACGTTCATTTATTTTGCACAAACCAGTGGCTTGTGCAAACGTTTGTGTCGTTAAAACGACAGTCTGAAGTTTGCGCAGACCAGAATATACGGTTTGAGCTAAATCTTTTCGTGTCTGATTTTATAGTTGAGGTTGGCGCAAATGCTAAGCGTGTAAAACGGATTCATACGTTCAGCTAAGTGTTAAATTAATGGCCCGGGCACTGGTTGTTAAATTCATCCTATGGTTATTTATGGTTTGATCCACCAATGGCAGAGTTGTCACGCACCTAGAAAATCGGGAGATCCAGGAAAATACAGTGAATTTTTACAAAATTTAGTAAAAAATACTGGAATGTTTGTTGATTTGGGACATTTAACTGAAAGATTAAAACAAATTTTGGTTGAATAAAAAAAAAGTGAACTATAGAATTAAGAACGCTGATTCAAACATGTCATATTTATTAGAAGGATTGGTAAGTGACAGAAGATGTATTTCCCTGTCAATGTCAAATCATCCTCTTTTAAACATAAGTTAAATGACTTCACACTTAATACTTGAACATATATTTTAATTATTATTATTCTGTAAGGTGAATTCTTGAATTTCAAGTATCCTTAAGGGTTTGAGGATTTGAGGATTCCATCTTTAATTTATATTCAATTATCTGAGTGCTGTTATTTATATTATTGCGTGGATTATTTTAATAGAGTAATAATGTTACAAACAAACAGGATACTGTGAAATAGGCAACTATTATTCTCATGGCTTATGGAAACTTTCAAATGGACTCCGAGCGTGTAGACAAGCATGCTGCACTTAAATTGGATATAATCTGTGAGGGAGCTGCATCATGGCTACTATTGGGAAACAGCGTTGCCATTCTCTGGTTTTCTTCTCTTGAATATAAGACAAATTTAGCAAGGCTGGATAGTCGATGCTGCCATTAGCTCCTTCTTACCAGCACATTACCTTCCGAGACAACCAAAAGCGTGGAAATCGGGTAACAGTTAACCAAGAGAGAGCAAAGAGAAAACTTTTCTTCAGAAGATCTGCAGTTCCCTCAGAAATGATATTGGGTGTAATCTTTATGGAAAGAGGGGTNGGAGAGAGATTTTGAAATTTATACATCATCAAACGATACACAAGTTTATTTTTACTCTACCAAACATATAACGCCACAGGCTGTATTTTTTATACCACTTAGGTTGGTTATAGGATGTTTAGATGTCGAATAAAGTGCTACTGTAATTCTGTCTCTGTGTAGTAGTTTCTCTTTGTTTGTGCTAAACTAGCTCATCTACCAGATTAGGGATATATTTAGTTGACTTTAAAACAATTTAGATTTAATTAGTATTTTAATCACTTGATTATTTCTCGGCATTGTATTATCTAATTGAGTAAAATGTTTGCATGTGGCTTCATTGTGCTTGCCAATATTTTTTTTGACAATCAATTTTGCGGTCAATATAATTATAGTTACTATAAAGTTTTTTATTTTTATTTTTCACTGCGTCGTAATACCTATTTGTGTTGTACGCACACATTAATTATGCTACTGGAATAGGGAGGAAGAAGGTGGACTAGGTATGGTAGGAATTAAATTCTCATTTGCGTGAAGGGTGATTGGAAAACAATATAGAAAAAAATACTAAGTTAATTCTACTAGACTATTTATCGTATAATCATTCATTTCAGAAAACTTACTTTAGATACCCCCAATTAAATTAAATATATTAAAATGTACCTATATAAATAATCTTGTTGGTTGACTAAATAAGTAACTTAAGACTATTTTGATTCAGATCAAAAGGTGTTTTTTTTTAATACTAATTTGGGGAAACTATTAAATATAAAAGTAAACTAATAACAGAATGAGCCTATGTTTACTGAGAACAACTTTTATGTTGTGACATTAGTGGGACTTTATTGTTCGTCGTTATTTGTTTGTAAATTCTATTGTTAGTTTATTCTTCCAGAGCAGGCTAAGAATGCACCGATGCTGTTTTGTGTCGAAAGTAAAACACCAACTTTATATTTTCTTACACTCTCACAAAAGAAAATATATTTTTTCTAAACGCAAACATTATATTTAGGGTGAAAAAAAAAAGTCGCTTTTCGAGAACGCTCTTCGGAGGCAGAGTTGGCTCATTGTCACTGAGCTCGACTGATGTGTCCTGGAATATTGGGATTAGATCAAATATACACGTGTATCCTTGTCTCAAGGACTAGTTTCAAGTCCCGGCCTAGTGCCCTAGGGGTGGTTTTAAACTTTGTGATCCTCACACTGTTTTCCCATTCTCTTTCCAGGAGAAATCTAGTGAATTTCTTTAATATTTGATCTTCCACCTCTTGTGCATTTAGGTTAATGTAAGTTTCGGTCAGTCCACAAAGTGAGTAGGTCGAGTACAATTAAATTAAACTCCATTCACGGTAGGAATTACTCTCTGAAAGGTCTTTTTTCCTACCAATATCCTACTATATATTAAAGATCTGGCAGGGAAAAAGGCCTTTCAGAAAACAATTATTACGGTGAACAGACTTTAAAAAGAGAATTTCCTAGCAATACCTATAATTTTTTTTAAATACGTATTATCTTAGCTTGTAAGTTTCAGTTGCATGGATCGATTTATTTCCCTCTAACCATGTTGAGAAGTTCCTCTCTCTGTCTCCCAATTTCCCCTGAGTACAGTCCAAATTTCAAAAGAAGAACCTTAACTGACAGCTAAAAAGGCTACTCGGTCTAATTCCACACATCCACACGTCAGGTCATGTGACCTGTATCTGTCGCTTGTGATAGATATTATCAATACCTATAAAAGAACACTAATGAAATATTAAAACGTAATCAATTTTGGCCGCAAAAATATATGTTTGTATTTTTTTTAAAAGGCCCTTCCTATGAAAATGGTCCTAACGACGACCTCTAGTAGTTTTGGTCATCACTACCACACTATCGTTGTATAGGGGGGGCATAAACCTCCCAAATAACGCAACTTCTCTGTAACTGGTTTATGAACGGGTCACTCGCCCACATATCAAACTTGATCAAGGACACTGCACTCGGACAGGACAGGCTCCGGTGGGCGAACCACATCACCGCGGTCACATCAAAAAACCACCCGTTTAGATTACCCTCCCCAAAGAGACGTCACTTGACTTGTCACACCTACAATAGATGAGTTTATACAGTCCGATTTTCTTAGGAAGGACCTTGTATTAAATAAAATCACATTTCTTTGCGGCCAAAATTGACGACATTTTTGCCAGCTTTTTTGACCGCATGTGAGGTCTAATATATTTCCTTTCTAACTATCAGGTAAAGTTATTTTATCTATTGGTATTACGCCCTAACTACGCAAAGAGGGTAGGGATGAGGAAGGTTGGATTTAGAGGAAGTGTATCAGCATTTGCTTAAGTGGGAAACCATTTAGGAATAACCAAACTCAGTACACTGAACTGGGATTTCAACCCCTATCTTCTCGTCATTTGTGGTCTAGTCTACTGTAAGAACGACGCTTTATGGTCCAATGTTGTTCATCCCTTGGGCCAAATATGACTATCAGGTTGGGCCGAAGATATATTTAAGGCGGTTGGCCCTTTTCATTTGGCGTGGTAATGCAGAGCTATGGGGACAAACCGTTATCTTCAAGAATTTTTATTGTTTTGCTATTTTCTTTTCGGAAATGGTTTGTTCAAGAATAGAAGCATGTTGATTAAGTTATACTTTTTTATATATTTACACACCTCCTCTATTATTTTAACAGTGATCAACTATCGATCAAATTGACATTTTTCAATAGAAAATCGCCGGCTGTATAAAAAATTGAACGATTAATAAACATCGATACAATATCTTAGAAGGGGTGTTGAAAATATTAACATAAACATTTCACTCGTTCTCGAGAAAGCTGATATTTTTTGACGTATAATTTTTTCCGCAAGACCTGCCCGGTAGCTAGCTCCATCTACAGTTTCCGTGATCTGTCTGTCCTTGTTGACGCGGAAGGATACTTTGGTCAGCTGTGAAGCCACGCTCCACGACTTTCGCCCTCCGACCCATCATCCCACAAAATAGCCTTAGACTTGCCTTAATAACTACATAAACTTATTACAGGAATACAAACAACACTTAATAAACACTTATTTTCAATACTTATGCTTAAATTGTATTCTTGATTGGTAGAATCTGTCAAATTTTATTGCAAAAAATTTCATCAATCTTCCAAAAATGCATTATCCACACACTTTCACCAAAAACAACTTTGTATCAAAAATATATATTTATACATATTTGTATTAAGTCAATAAATGCATAGTAGAATTCAATCATGACGTTTTTAAATAAATATTTTTATTTGAACCATTAACTACTATACATCTTCCACCGAGGGTCTCCCTTTAATTTTACTTCAGGACACTGTAAGGGCCATATTTTTTAATGAGCGCGACCCGCCTCGGTGAAGTAGTTGGCTAACGCGCTAGTCGTGGTGAGCTCGACTGCTGAGGACGGGGAGATCGAGGTTCGAATCTCGGTCGGGTGAACTGGGGGTGGTTTTTCCTTAATGGCTTTCCACTCTCCCCCCACGAAAATGTGGGTTCACTTAATCTAATTCAACCTTCCCAATTCCTAATCCATTAGCATAATTAGTACTTAAAGCGTATAGCCCGAACGGGTAGTAAGACGTGGTGCTAAATAATAACACTAATAATAATAATAATAATAATACTAATTTAATGAGCGTGAACCACATTTGACCCTCGGGTCGTCATTTGACTACACTACCTTTGAGCATGCCGCCACTGAAGCGCGTCATAAGGTTATTGCAATAAAAATTGGATTGTGAATAAATTTACGAATTTTTTTTTGTTAGTACCACGTATTACTACCCGTTCGGATTATATACTTATGTACTAATTACGCTAATTATTTTAGTGATTAGGACGGTTATATTCAGAGGAAGTGTAAACGCATTTGCGTGGAGGCAGAGTGGAAAACCAATTTGGAAAAAATGACCCTCAACACACCCGGCCGAGATTTGAACCTCAATCTTCACGTCATCGGCAGTCTAGTCTACTCAACGATTAGCGCGTCAGACCACGCGGCCACCGAAGTGGGTAATTTACGCATTTGACGGTTAAACAAACACAGATACGAAATTAAAATAGAAATAAAACTGCAAATTAAAAAAAAAAATCATCCTAAAGTTCCAGACTTGAATGGATGTCTGTCCATCCTTGGTGTGTACCGTGTCAAAGCTGTTAACTCTCATCACGCCATTAGCAACCGCCGACGGTTAGTCAAACGAGATATTACCGTTTCATTCTGTAATTAGTGAGCAATCGTGACGGAACGCTAACTATTTTAATTGGGTTTGATTGTTGGTGCAGAACAAATTAAAACGACCGGACGTTTGGATGTTTTACTAGTACACCTCGCGTTGTTTTTACTTTCATTTTCGGATTTCCTTTTTGGGGTACTTAACGGCTAAGCTTTAATTAATCGTATAACCCTTTATATGGTTTGTTACTACCCTGAAAGCTTCTATTTAGGGTTTTATGAAAACAAATAAAGAGTTTATTACAGCTTTGATATATAGGCTTACCCCATACCAATTTGAATAAAATTCTTTATTATTATTTTTTTTCCAAAAGGTTACTCTGAGTCTAAATTTCATGGAAAGAACCTTTTTATAAAATATAACCACATATTTTTACGGCTACCATTAACAACATTTTAATTTATAAAAATTGTATAAGTATTTATGATAGGCCTACTTATCAAAAGTGACACTTACAGATAACATGACTTATCGCATGGACTTATGAAAGTACAGTAGCCCCATGGCTTCTTTGGTGCTGACTGACAGCTCACAGCTGACAGCTGATGACTTTGAAAAGTTACCAGACCAAATTATGTATCCCCACGCCGAACCATATGATCTGCAAAAATATGTGTTTAGCAGATGTCACTTCTTACAGTCAAAATTTAGGTATATGCCTAAATGTTGACTGTCAGAAGTCAGCTGTGAGCTGTTAGTCAGCACCACAGAAGCCACGGGGCTACTGTAGCTATAAGTTTAGTAACTTTTCTGTCAGATAAGGTTTTTTCTTTGGAAAATGTAACTGTCTTATAAAAGTTATGCATTTGAAAGAAAAATATATCTTCCCTCATACCACCTCCCCCTTATGAATGTTATACGCTTCATATCCGTAAAGAACATTGGCTAGGATTTTTAAATATATTTATATAATCCTTCTCAAGTGAATGCGTGTTCGTTTCCTTAGCAAGCATCCTGTTTCGTTATGTAAGTTAATAAGAGTCTGATGACACTGACCACTAGATTGTATATTTCCTTTAACAGGTAATAGGTTATATTATGCTATCAAGGTCAAAGATGATGATGCTATACAAATTAAAATATTTATATTCTACTGAACTTGAAACGAAACTTTGCTATATCACGTTACCAGACTGGTGAAATTACACTGCTTTATTATTATTGCTGTAAAACCCTTCTAATTACCAGACTAATTTCTCACGTGTCTCATTTCATTCTCTTGTTTACTGTGCACACTAATTTATTACAGAGACTTTGAACGTACAGTCTTGTAAAATAAATTGAAGGCCAAAACTTAATGTTTTGAAAAACTACCTTCATTACACCCGGTAGGGATTTGAGAGCGGACCTCCGGGGTACAAAATAGCTAGCCTTGATGAGCTTGACTTTTAATTCACGTGCCCAACGATGCGGGTAGTACTACTAATATTTAAATTAGTTAAAAGTGTGTATCGATGTGCACACAGACAAAGGCGTCAATCTCGTTTAATCTAGTTTTTGGGTGGCTCTGAGGTTAGTGGTTGAATCCCGACCGTTTGCTTTTTCTAATTAGTTTACCATTCTATATCCACGCAAATGCGTGAATACATTTTGTATCCCTACTCTATTAGTTTAGTTAAATGTCGATAACCCGATTGGGTGGTAAGACTTGGAGCACACAAAAAAAACTAAAATATAGTCTTTAATAAACAATTACTATAGCTACAATTTTTAAATACTTTTTTTTTAGAGAATTGATATTTTCAGCAGCTAACTATAATAATAATATTTAGCACCGCGTCTTACTACCCGTTCGGGTTAGCTCACTATAGTATTTGACATAAGATGTCAAAGTTAACATGATATATTTAAAGTAATAACAGATCACACCTCTTGGATTATGAATATAATATATAAATATATCTAGTTTAGAACTCACAGATAGACACAAACACAAAAATAATTCCAAATCTAAAATAAGTTACTTTTCTAAAGACATAATATGTATTTGTTTATAAAATTTACTTTGAAATATATTTTATTCCAAACTGTAGTACGCGTACCTTTAGGGTACTCTGCCTACCATTTAACTGTATTATGATCAAATATTTATCAATATTAGTAAGATTGATAAACATATAAACTCAGATTTGAACATGATGACACGTGCTTTTATAACAATTTCTCGTTCCCCATTCAGGATTTCGGTTAAAATAATATTAAAGATTCATTAAAATTTCGAATAACCGTTTATACTTTACAAGATTGCAGATATTTTTTTATAAAGAGCTAGAAGTGAGTGGTACTTTGGCTAGGTCAATGTCATTAAGGTCATTCGACAGTGAGAATTTAAAAAAAAAATGAGTTTATAGCATTTTGGCAGGGAATTTAACATAGGTGGGTGTTAAGAGGTTATCTTGTAAAATAAAACAAGTAGTAAGTAATGTCTCGGGCTATCCCAGCAACACCGACCAGGTAAGGAAGGCGGCGTCTCCTTTACCTGGGTGGGTTATTAGTTGGGATTATCTGAACAGCGTTTTTCTTAACCACACAACATGGAATACTCAACTACCTGAGGATGATGCCGTCGTAGCATTGAAACTTGTATAAATAACGTTGCAGAACTTGTAGCGGTAACCAAGGAACAGGGAAATACAGATAAGAAAGAAATTTAATTTTTTATATTTTTTCAAATTTAATAACTTGTTCTGTCAATTCTCAAAATAATAACAGAAATACGAAATATGCATGATAACATCGTCCTTTTAAAAAAAAGTTCTAAGTATAATTTTGACTCAAATGTCTACAATTTTAATATGTACTGAATTTTTAGATTTTTTGTTAATAATTTCAAGACATTCATAACTATAAAGTATCATAACTTGTAATTAATATTACCAATTTCTTTCACTTATCAATAAAATATTGTGCATATATATTATATTACACATTTATGTCTTTCATGTTAATTTAATACAAATTGTACAACCTAATTTCCCTAAAAATTGGATTTTATTTATAAATCTAAACCTCTGCCTTGGCCTGGAATATTATGTTCTGATAGGGGGTGTTGTCTCTACAATCATTACAGTCTGAACAAAAAATTTCATGAAATATACATTTCACTCTTCATTCTTTGACCTTGCTCATTGGACAGTAAGACGCGTGCTTTTAAGTATCATTATTAATATTATTATTGATTTTTTACACAACGTCTAACTACCTATTAAGGCTACACGCCTATGTACTAATTACTATAATAGTTTAGGGATGAGGAAGGTTGAATCTATAGGAAGTGTACCCACATTTGCACTAAAGGAGAGTGGAAAACAATTGAGGAAAAATCTCCCTCCGTACACCCAACCTGGATTCGATCCCCTGTCTCCCCATCATAGGCAGTCTAGTTAGTCTAACATGAGAGTGACGCCTTGGACATTTCAGCCACCAAAGCAGGTTAAGTATTATTAATTGTTAACTGACGTTAAGGGTGTTCAAGCGAGTTTTGAATTTTTCTTCAAAATAAAATGTTATGAAACAGTTTGTAATGTGTAAGTTCATACAATTTGGTTCTAATATAGCCCTCAGCGGTGTTTTAATTTTAAATATTTCATAGTGTTATGGTTAATTTATTCAAAGATCAATAAACCCCTAAAGATAGTTTAAAGTTGCTTTAATAGCAATAAATATGTTAAGGAATGACCCCCCTCAACAATGTTCATTTTAGAACAAAAGTTTGTAAATAAAGATAATACAATTATTTTTCTCAACAAAAGACTTTGTGTTTTTGTGTTGTTTTTTCTTCCGCGCTTAGTACTCGTTCAGGTCGCATCCATACATTAATAATTGCACTTATTGTCTAAACATGATTAGGGTAGAAACTAGAATTCTTAGGAAATATTCCCCCATTTGCGTGGATGGTCGGGGAAAGCATTTGGGGAAAAACTTTCCTCGATACAGCCGTTGAAATTTGAACCCTGACCTCTCAGTCACCGATTAGCTATACTAATTAAGACTGAAATTTAGACTATGGATATAAGAGAAACATAAATTAATGTGGCCGTCTTGATCAGCTAGAAAGTATAAGTCGTGGCAAGGCCACACAGCTTAAAACACAATAATCTGTGCCATTTTTTAGAACTACTTCTCTTTTCTGTCTAAGCTTATACTTCCTTTCACCCTTCATCTACAACTACCTTTTGTCATGTTCACAATGACAAAGAAAGCTACAAACCTTTCTATCTCAAGATAAAGAGGAAAGTTTGTTGCTAATTCTTAAATATCTTACCCGCCTCGGTGGCGTAGTTAGCTAACGCGCTTGTCGTGTTGAGCTCGAACGCCGAGGACGGGGAGATCGAGGTTCGAATCTCGGTCGGGTGAACTGAGGGTGGTTTTTCCTAAATGGTTTTCCACTCTACCTCCACGCAAATGCGGGTTCACTTCCTCTAATTCAACCTTACCAATTCCTATTCCATTAGTGTAATTAGTACTTAAAGCGTATAACCCGAACGGGTAGTAAGACGCAGTGCTAAATATTATTATATTATTATTAAATATCTTAAGGGTGTTCCATTGGTTGAAAAAATGGACTTAATAAAAATACAATCGAGTAATTACTCGATTCTCTTTAAAAATAATCAAATAAAATTATTCGAGTAATTTTTAACGAATCATCCACTCAAATCGTTACGTGAAAATCGGTTGGACAATATTACTCGGGAGTCTTGCGATGGAATTTACCTTATTTGTTAGAACCCTTTGTCATCAAACCTAGTTTCACAGCTCCACAAAAATATTTATTAGCTCATTTTCAACGACTTTGTATCACATTTTCACAACAACAAAAATCTATTAATAAAACTCAAACTGAAAGGTTACTAAGGGGGAAAAAAACTGGTGAAATCTTTCGACTTTATTTTGGCATAAACCAAATTTGAAACAACATACCGTAGAATTAAACATTGCGTTAGAGCTGAAAATCTGCGTGGAAATTTCTCACTTACCGAGACGAACCTCCTAAAAACAATTCAAAACTTGCATAAATACCTCTAAAGTTTTGTTGCAAAACAACCAACTTAAAGTAAAAGCAACCATTACATAATTATTACATTTGTGCAATATTTCTTAAAACATGTAATCACTTAAAATGATAGATAGGTCCTCTCCGGTTTTTTCTCTGCTATGTGAGCTACGTTTCTCAAGGCCCTGCATTATAAGCAGCTGTGGTATTTGTCCAATAACCTTTCTCCCATGTATATTTCATATCCTCTCTTTCCTCTAGTTTTTTCTGGCACTTGTTTTTTTTTATCACTGGCTTCTCTTCACGACTTCATTTCCTCTTACAGTTCATTTTTTATCTTTTATCTTACTGGTTCTCTCCTGACTTGTATCCAGTAATGGGGGAAAGGGGGATGAATCTGGAATACATAGATGATCTTCTTGTCAACTTTGAAAACATTCATTTATATGTCATAAGTGTACAGCGGCATTCATCAAACTCAAGTTTTGCTTATCAATAATAAAATAAATAAATATGCTCATTACCATTATTAAAACTACCTGACATTTTATTCCTTGGTTTTGCTATGAATTTTTAAAAGCAACATCGTATTGAAGGAGGTAAACAAGTTGTTTGGTGTGTGTGTGAGTGTGTGTGTGTGTGTGTGTCTGAATGAGAGAGTTGGGGGTGTTCAAGCGTGGATCAATGGTGTTTGTTCGAGAGTTGCGGGTGTTCAAGGAAAGATCGGTGGTTTATGGGTGAGAGTTTGGGGCAAGGGGAGGTTCAAGGGAGAATTAATTAAATATGGCTGAGAGTGAGGGTGCTCTAGGTTGAATCAATGGTGTTTATTTGAGAGTTGGGGGTGGTCAAGGATAGATCGATGGTTTATGGGTGAGAGTTTGGGGCAAGGGGAGGTTCAAGGGAGAATTAATTAAATATGGCTGAGAGTGAGGGTGTTCTAGGTTGAATCAATGGTGTTTATTTGAGAGTTGGGGGTGGTCAAGGATAGATCGATGGTTTATGGGTGAGAGTTTGGGGCAAGGGGAGGTTCAAGGTCAATGGTGTTTATTTGAGAGTTGGGGATGTTCAAAGATAGATCGATGGTTTATGGATGAGAGTTTGGGGCAAGGGGAGGTTCAAGGGAGAATTAATTGTATATGGTTGAGAGTTTCGGGTGTTCAAGAGTGAATTAATGGTGTGTGGGTGAGAATTGGGAGTGTCCAGTGGTGTATGATTGAGAGTTGAGGCTATTCAAAGGGTCGATAAATGGTTCAGGAAGAGTACGTCCGGTTTGTATGTTTACCAATTCGAATTCTGAAATTTTAATCCTGTCGTTTCGGATCAGACTCTGTGGAGTGTTAACCACTACGATAAACTTGCCAGATACATACCACATACCCACACCAGTGGTCCCTAAACTTATCCGACCAGAACTAGGGAATGGTGCTTTATTACATTTTACGCTTTTCACTTAATTTCATCTGTAGTGCTCGTTTTGAGCCAATGGATGACAGGCCTAATATAATATAATAATATTTAGCACCGCGTCTTACTACCCGTTCGGGTTATACGCTTTAAGTACGAACTACTCTAATGGATTAGGAATTGGGAAGGTTGAATTAGAGGAAGTGAGCCCGCATTTGCGTGGTGGGAGAGTGGAAAACCATTTAGGAATAACCACGTCCAGTTCACCCGACCGAGATTCGAACCTCGATCTCCCCATCCTCAGCAGTTGAGCTCAACACGACAAGCGCGTTAGCCAACTACGCCACCGAGGCGGGTAACAGGCCTAATAAACCATTCCGTTTTCATCCACTCGTGACGATGCCTAACTATGTACGACTCGATTTCAGCGCCCGTGCCTATAGCGTCACATTGTACACCCCCAAATGTCTGTTACGAGGCAACTGCGATCCTAGCAAATTCCTCGTGATTGCGCGGGGTGGGTGGGG
>CABFVX010000536.1:111182-183820 GCA_902151425.1 Timema shepardi | reverse complement strand
CCCCAGTTCACCCGACCTAGATTCGAACCTCGATCTCCCCGTCCTCAGCAGTCGAGCTCAACACGACAAGCGCGTTAGCCAACTACGCCATCGAGGCGGGTAGAGTTTAATATTGTTTACTAATGTTTAATATTATTTATCTCCACACGCTTTGGTGGCCACGTGGTCTAAGGCGTCACTCTGGCAATGGACTAGACTGCTTTTGATGGGTAGATCGGGGTTCGATGTAGGATGTACAAAGGGTGGTTTTTACCTAAATGGGTTCCCCCCCTCTCCCCACGCAAATGCGACTGCACTTTCGTTATATTCAACCTTCCTAATCCCTAACTCATTAGAGTAATTAGTACATAGGCGTATAGCCCAAACGGGTATTAAACTTGGTGCTATGCATTTTTTTTATATAAATGGTCTGGTTGAGTAATATTGATATATTATTATTATTATTAGGTGTTTTTCTCACGACAGGTCCATTCCTTTTGTCACCTAATTTAGACCACCATTACGCCCTGTCATCTGCCTCTTCCATCAGTTCTCCATAATGTTCTTGTTTCCTTCAAGTCATCCAATATTTGAATCCTTCTTCTTCTTAAGCTCCTCTTTCCTCTCATCGATTCCTTCTATGAAGTCGTACAGAAGACAGTTCCTCCTAATGATGTGTCCGATAAAATTTGATTTGCACCGAATAATCACATCCAAAATGGTTCTCTTCTCGCCTCTTCTTTTTTACTTCTTCATTTGTCACTCTGTCTGTCTTCCTGACCATATTTATGGTTAATATTAAAAGTTAATATTACTAGCCCCAAACTAGATTTGAGTATTATATATTATAATAGTTTATTATTTGTCTACTCACGTAGACGATATGTAGTTACCGCAAATCTGTAAAATAAATAATATTTCACATAATTCTAATTTACATATGGTATGAAGTCGACTGACGTTTTAAATTTAATTGGTTAATACCTACTATAAATACCTACCAAGTAAATAGTGGAGACAATGGAAGTGGTTTTTTAAGAGAGGTAGGCCTACTTAATTTAAAACTGACCTCGCACCCACTTGTAAAATAACCGGCATCTGTGTGTTGACTGTGCACACGCGTCATTTCATGTAATGTGGCTCACTTCTCGACACACATACACCGTGTGTAACTTCATGTGTCTGATGGTTAAAAACTACCTTACAGGAACTGTATCACCCAAGATTCGCGGACACTGCCTATGAGATCCACCGCCAGTGGCAGCACCGGCGCCTTCGCACCTTCCCCAGCGTCGCCGAGGCTGTGCCCAACTTGGGGGCGAGCCCTGTCATCCTGAACGTAAGACTGTTTACCTTATGGTATCGTTCACTGACACTTCCAAAAAATAGCTTCAAGTTTTACGCGACCCGCATCGATAATCTCATAGTCTAACGCGTCACTGTCGTGTTAGACTGGATTGATGGTGACCGGGAGATCGTGGCTTTGATCCCGGTCTGGTGTACTAAGACATTTTTTACCCTAAAGGGCTTCACACTCTTCCTCCACTCATGCGGATACTTTTTCTCTAAAATTCTATCTTCCTTCTTATTCCATTAGCGTAGTTAACAGGTAATAAGACGGGGCGGGTAAGGAAAAAAAACCTGTATTTTCCGCCAAAGGGCTGTTTATCGCTGCCAGTTTTGACTATTGGCTAGCTTCGTATTTACGCTCATTTGAGGGATGTGGAAATAGGAAGGTGTAGAAGCAGTGTATTCAAATTGAAGTGTAAAAAGAAGAGGGAGCTATTTAGGGGGACGGGGAGGGGGGGTACCTCAACTTAATTTCCCTTTCACGGGCAACCTACACCATTCAAGACCTAACGCCTTTGTCCACGTGGCCATCGGTGCAAATTAAAGTCGCGTTACACTAATAAGTCATTCCAGGTAGTGTTAATTTAATGAAATGTCAATTATTAAAGATAATCAACCTACTTTCCTTCAAATGTCCAAAAGTGGATTGGCGTTTGAATGCACGAATCTGTATATTAAATTTGAATATGTAGGCTTATATATTTTTGAATTATTAGATTTTTTATTTGATTTATCAACACACCACGTCTTACAGCCCGGTGTATGTGTGTAGTAATTACGCTGACGGGTTAAGGATGAGGACGATTAAATTTGAGAGAAAGTGGACCAGCATTTGCTTTTTAGAGAGAGTGGAAAACTACTTAGGAAATAACATCCTCCATACACCCAAGAGGGACTCTCCCGATCATTGTTAGTTAAGTCTATTGCGACGCCTTAGATCATTTGACCACTGAGATGGGTAAGTTTTCTTCTGATCTTGATTATCACCTATTGATTATCACAAGGCCATGGTCAGGTGGGGGGTTTGAGGGTTTAACCCCCCACCCCGAAATTTAATGAACAAAATAAATATGGCTTTATTTATGATATAAAAAATATCAAAATTAGCGTACAAGTACAAATCAGGGGGCTGTGTTCGGCGGTTAGGGGGTTATGTTGCCATAAAAAACATTTCAGATGGCTTCTAGAAATGTCTATCAATTAGAATCTTCTCTAGCCTCCGGCAATTAAGGGATGGGCCCACCAAAGACACCTCCCCCCCCTAAAATTATTGGATGGCTACGACCTGGGATTATCATTTTTACTTTCTCTCCGCGTCTTACTTACTTCTTGTTCGGGCTATACGCATTTAAGATAATTACTCTGACGGAGTAGGGATGAGAAAGGAAGTATTTTAGAGATAATCTACCTGCATTTGCGTGGAAGGAGAGTGGGGAAACTATTTAGAAAAAAAAAACTTCAGTTGACCCTAACAGGATTTGAATAGTCTTCAGCAGGCTGGTCTAACACGAGAGTCACGCCTTAGACCATTTGGCCACTGAAATGTGTTTTATAAATATTAATCAGGGTGGAATATTTATTTATTATGCCCGTGTTCAAATGTATAGGCTGTCGGTAATTTGAAGAATGTCGACTCACTTGTTAACTGTCGTAATCTAACTTAATACTAGAACAGACACAACATCCAACCCCCGGCCGTTAATTCAGCACTGTGAAAGAGTAAACCTAATTTCACCAATGATAATTTTTTCAGTCATGGGGTGAATTAAACCCGGAACTGTTAGTTCAATATATAGACACCGACTGAACTAAGGAGTCATAAAATGTCCAAAAATAGAGCTTATTCCTTTTTGTTCCAATGTTTTTAATCCTACAATTATTAAAGTCTAACTCTTGTAGGATGAATTAGATAAACTTTATTAATGCTGCCTTTATTTCTTCACGTCCCGCGAAATAATTAGTGATTGATCAGTATCTTTACAAAATGGAGTATAATATAGGTTTGTCTTTGAATACGGGATTTATTCAAGCAAAAAAATTTAGATTTCACCTAACCTAGAACAGAATATTTCCCTCCGCTAAAATGTGGGTGTGTTTTCTCTCTATTTTAATTTCTTCCTTCCTGTTATATTAGTTTAGTTAGATTCGATTTGCCCAAAGAAAAAAAAATATTGAGGACTGGTAGCAAAAAAAAAAAGTTATGAATAGTTAAACTAGCTACATTAATCCAAATTATTTTAGACCCTACCTGAGTACTTATGGGGCCCTGTATTTGATCCAAACTAATATTCAAACATTACATTTCACGAACATACTAAAACATTCCACTATTTAACTTGTTTTTATCTCAAACTAGCATTAATAGGTAGTCTCTAACGACATTTTGCTATATTGATAGTGGTACGCACAATAGCAAAACGTGTTAGAAACTGTGTTTTTTTAGGCACCGCGTATTATTACTCGTTAGGGTTATACACCTAGAGTAGCCACATGGCTTCTTTGGTGCTGACTGACAGCCCACAGATGACTTCTGGTAGTCAACATTTAAGTATATTCCTAAATTTTGGCTGTTAAAAGTGACCGCTGCTAAACACATGTTTTTGCAGATCATATGGTTCGGCGTACGGATACGTAATTTGGTCTGGTAACTTTTTAAAGCTGTCAACTGTGAGCGGACAGTGCGCACCAAAGAAGCTATGGGGCAACTGTAGGTACTAATTACGTTAATTGTTTTAAGTATGATGAAGGTTATATTTAGAAGACGTTTATCAGCATTTGTGTGGAGCGAGAATATTAAACCTTTATGGGGAAACCAGCCTAAGTATGCCTAGTCGAAATTTGACCCCGTCCCGCCTTTCCCCTATCATCGGCAGTCCAGTCTACTGCCAGAGTAACGCCTTGGACCATGCGGCCACTGAAGTGGGTTCTTTTTTTTATTAATTCGGTAATATAATTCCATCTATACATCATTGAGGTAATCAAAGTATATATTTTTATATATATTAACTTCGATTACCTCAATATGTATCTAAATGTGTTTTACATGTTTCATTGCATCACTATTCCAATAATATTTGAAAAAGCTTTAAAGCTTTAAAATAACTAACATTTGGCAATAAAGTAATAACAAAGGTTGAGCTACGTTTATTATAACACAAGTATAAAAAAAACTTCATAAAATGTTTACATCGCAGTTTTATCAAGGTCACGGGCATTGCGGTTTTTTGCTACCACACTATCATTGGTGTAAATGGTTCTTTATTTCACCGACTCAAGCGCTAAAGCTTATGGTGCTGCCACCTAGTTTCTCTTTAGTGTACTCTTTGTTTGGCACTCAGAGCCCCTGGGAGATATGTGACTTATTATTAAGTCTTACACAGCGGGTAACATAATCAGTCAGTGACAGGCGTCCTGAAGTGATGTTTCTCTTAAAATAGAAACATAATCAGAAACAATTTTACAGGAGGGACATTGCATAATAAATAAAAAGAGCTCCCTTCTTTCTAAGAGCGTATATATATTTTTTGTTTCCTATGAAATGACATTAAAAATACGTGTTTGTTTTTCACATTTGGTTTAAATAAAATATTAATATGTCAAGCTAAAATTATTATGATCAATGTCTGAACATCGGACTTGAAGCTAATCTTGATTTATCACTGTATATTATAACAAAATTATCGTTTACATTGGATCATGACAATTATATGTTTAATATTTAAATAACTTAAATTACCTTAATAATACATTACTAAAACATTGCTACATATATTTAAATACATAAGTTATTTGGATAAGTTTTATATTGGTAGCTTAATTTAAAAGTCTATTATATAATTTTCTTAATTTCAAACATCAAAGCATTTATATAAATATAAATTATATGATAAATTTTCCGTCAAAAGAGCAACGCTGCCAATGAGAATGTAATCATCACAAGATTTATAAAAGAAAAAAAAAATTCTCGTCCATTTCAATTCTCATCTTGGATATATTCTCTCTCAATTCGAAGCTTCCGTTTGGAAAATATGATTGCATTATCTTTTCTGATAACCTGTTCAGTTTGTATCCTCGAGATATAGATCTGAAAATTTAAACAGCCTATAAATCAATTCACTAACACGTTTCAAATTATTCAGATGTATAATTTTGTTGGGACCCGCCTCGGTGGCGTAGTTGGCTAACGCGCTAGTCGTGTTGAGCTCGACTGCTGAGGACGGGGAAATTGAGGTTCGAATCTCGGTCGGGTGAACTGGGAGTGGTTTTTCCTAAAAGGTTTTCCACTCTCCCTACACGCAAATGCGGGTTCACTTCCTCTAATACAACCTTCCCAATTCCGAATCCATTAGAGCAATTAGTACTTAAAGCGTATAACCCGAACGGGTAGTAAGACGTGGTGCTAAATATTATTATTATTATAATTTTGTTAAATCTAGAAGTTTTACCTGACGTAAGCTTTGTGTGAGTTTTTTTTTTTAATTTTAATTATTTTGCAATCTTACAAGAGGGGTAGTCTGAAGGTTAAAATATTTTAAATATTTGCTTGTCATTTCTGTAACAATTACCATTGTTTAAGTTGGAATTATGTACTACTTAGAGTAAAATAAAAGAGCTACATTCAATATATAAATAAATTACTTCAAAAATGTTTTTGTAAAAATTTACTAAGATATTGAGGATGTCCCTACTTTTTTTTCAAATTTCAATTATTATTAAATTTGTAAGAAAGAATGTACAGATAAATATGGTTTTATTTTGAAGAATGTCTTCGTTTCAATAGAATGTGTAAGACCTTTCTTTCACTATTTTTTTTAACAACGCGTCCTACTACCCATTTGGGCTTACATACTACTTACGCAAACTTGTTAGCGATTAAGAAGTTTGAATATAGAGAAAGTTTACCCGCATTCGCCTCGAGAGAGAATAGAAAACCATTTAGGAAAAAACATCCCTCAGTATGCCCAATCAGAATTTGAACTCTGATCTTCCCGCCATCTTTAATACAGTCTTTTTCACGAGTGACGCCACATACCATTCGGCCACTGAAGCCGGTTTATTATTGTAATATAACGTATATGGTATATTACTGTTGCTAGAGTAATCTATAACTAATATATATTATGAAAAATCTTCCCAACTAGAATACAATATTCTTATGTTTTTATTAAAAAATAGGAAGTGAGAGGGAGAAGAATTATGGAAGTGAAAGGAGAAAGGGAATGGTATGGAGAAGAGAGAAGGAAAAGAATGAAGGCGAAACGAGAGAGAAAGAGCCATTGATTTTACTTAATTACTTACTAATCAGATAGGTAAAACCTGTCTAGGCTCCATTTAGTAATGGTATTTTATCATCATCACCAAGAATCGAACCAGGGTACATTAAGCATACAAATAAACCCCATTAACAGATTCAGTGGCTGAATAATCTTAGGTGTAACTCTAGTGTTGTACTGGCCTGCTAATTATCGAGATATATGGGCTCGAAGCACGGTCGGGTCTACTAAAGGGTGTTTTTTTTAAAGTTTGCACACTTCTTCCACGCAAATGCGGGTATATTACCTCTAAAATGCTTCCTTTCTCATCCTCACAACATTAGCGTAGTTATCACATATAAGTCTAACCTGAACAGGTAGTAAGACTCTGCGATAAAAAAAACTTGAACCCCTATTAACACACTCGGGAGAATGGACTCCGAACGTTTTGAATTGTTTGCCCGCATACACTGGAATCTTCCCCTCTTTGGATTTTATTGATTTGTTAGCGCTAGCTCCGCGTTGAAAGGACGCACCTCTGCATGGTCATTCAGTTCCTTTGAGGGATGTTTTTTTTTTATGTTCGACCTTCGCGGCCTGAACACGCCCTTGATGGCCACGCCTCGAGCACACTTTCCAGCCACTTCCGGTTAAAATTGGGGCACGCCGATCCATTATTGTTGTTTGTTCGTGGGAGTTTGGTTGTTCAACGTTAGGTGGGCGTTGCTGGAATGGAATATATATCTATAGGTGTAAAAGGAGTTGAATTTAATGTTCGAGAAAATAAGACACTTAATCGATTTGTTCGAGATAGGTTGGTTTTAATTTGAGCTTTGCGTCTATTTGTTCCCAGCCAGTGAACTCTGATTGATTTTTTATTTGGGGGTGTTTTCTATTTCCATGTTACAGTCCTACTTCCATAAAAATAACATTCTAACAGCTATAAAATTTACTATATCTACTTTCACGTATGCACACGTCAGGACATTATCTGAAGCTGTCATTTATTATATATATTATCAATACCCTATAAAATAACACTATTAAAATAGTAAAATGTTAACTACGTTGACAGCAAAAAATGTTTTGCATTTTTAAAGATACTTTTCCTATAAAAATAGAGAGTGTCATCCCTGTCTTTGGTACATTATTTTTTTTAGTACGCGTTCGGTTTATATGCAATAATTTATGAAAAATATTATTTAAATGTACTTTTTATTTTATTATAAACTATCTCTACCCGTACCCGTTTTTCACACGTGGAAATCCATAATAAAGTAGCTTTGTTATCTTTAGTATATAAAATAAACCACAAAAAATGGCAACCAAAGCTTAAATTATGTTTATATATTAATATAATATGGTTTTAAATTGTGATACAAAAGACTAAAGTAGGCTGACTAATACATAACGTCAAAATAGATATATGATCGAAACATGTTTTAAAAGCTTACATTTCTTTTGGAGATTAAGTTACAACTTCTCTACACACACAAATTCGAGCTTTTGCCTATTAGATAGAGCTAATGCAAAAGAAAGATTCACAGCATAAATTATTATTATTATTATTATTATTATTATTAGCACTGTGTCTTACTACCCGTTCGGGTTATACGCACTTACGATAATGTGTAATGGTAGAGTAATTGTGATGATGAAATGGAGGACCTACAGTTTAGCGTGGAATCCGAACCACGGTGGAGGCCTGGCATTCCCCACATTCACAAGATGTCTTGTCATAGGTGAAGGAACGGTTTGGTAATCAGATAAATCTGTGCCGGGACCCAGGATTGAACCCCGGCCGACAGCACAGAAGTCTGACACCTTACCCCTAGACCGCCAGGACACCTCACAGCATAAATAATTGATTGTTAAAGGGTTGTAATTAAATCCATTCAAAAGTGTTTTAACTTTTTTGTTCACATATGCCCCGTTTAACCTTTCTACCCCATTTACCCCCCTTTTTTAAACCCATTTTGCCAATTTTACACCTTTTCAACCTTTCCATTCTCTTAACCTTAAAGCAGCGGTTCCCAAAGTGTGTTCCGCGGAGAACTTGCTGCTCCGCGTAACATCTCCAAGTGCTCCACGAAGTGCATCGTGCTGTGAAGCACTGTAGATAGCAAGTATTATCATAGAGCTTAAGTTCAAGTCAGGCGTCACCTCAGTCAGCTCTGCATGCCCTCACTTTCTTAGATCCAAGCGAAACATCGAGAACGTCGGAGAAGCACACAGACTGCACGCGCTGAAACCCCGTCACTATGAGTGCTTGATTGATTTGTCATCATATTCTGCGATAAAAGATAACTTTGCAAATAAGAAGTCACTATCAGAATGTTGGTGTCATTAAAGAGACGAATTTGAAGTGTTTTTTTGTTTTTAGTTAAAGTGAAAATCATCCTTCTGCCCTTTACTTACGTGAATTAGGGTTCTCTGCCATTGTGGCTACTAAGACAAAATACAGATCCCCCTTCAATATTTACAATATCTGCTTGAATACGTTATCAAAGGTTTTGTCGAATGAAATAAATTTAATATGCCCAAATGCTTAAAAATTCGTTTCCATCGTGAATACTTCTGTTAATCATTTTAGTACCTATATAGGTACTAGGTGAAAATATCGTTACCCTTATGCCAAAGACACGTATTTGCAAAATTGATGTTTTGATAAAACGATATTTAAAGTTCCAATTTACAATTACTTTCAATGGGTAAAATTAGGTTTGGATCAAATTTCAAGCTAAAAATAATTGTTGCTTTTGCTATACGATAATATATCGAATAAATAAACTATAAATAACTAAAAATTCAGTTAGGTAAAAACAGCAAAAAATGCACATACGTGCCTTTGGTATCAGGGAAGCGATAGTGTTCCGTGATAAATTTCTCTTCTGAAAAGTGTTCCACATTTCAAAAAGTTTGGGAACTGTTGCCCCAAAGTAATAACCTGTCCCCCCCCCCCCACCCCCCTTTCGCCCTATTTGTCCTCTTAACACTTCATACTCCATTTACGCCTTTTTGCCAGCTAGCCATGTACCTTTTCTCTTTTGACACCTTTTGCGATTTATTTTTTTACATTTATTATTAGTTTACCCCTTTTAACTTATGCCTTATTTTTCTTATGATTTACTTATTGACCTTTTTACCATTTTTACCCTTTTTCCTCAATTGTTCCTTCTAACTTTTTTTGCCATTTTTGGCACGTTTGCCTTTAAGCTTGTATTTCCCTTTTTGATTAGATCTATTTTCTACCATTTTTGGCTTTCGGTCCTTTTTTACTCCTTTATACATTAATTACCTGGCTTATCTCCGGTGAAATATTTTAGGGTAATAAGTTGTAGAAAGGGTATAAAGGTTGTAGGGTATAAAGAATGCAGGATATAAAGGGTAAAGGGCAAAAAACATACAGGGTAAACATATTTACAGGTAAACGAGTATGAATACATATAAGCTATTAATTTATAAATAAATCACCACATTTAACAGTTAATATAATTATTATCATGGTGACATGAGAAAAAGAGTATGTTAGTAGATACCAAACTCTTCTTGTTTAATCTCCATGGCAACCAAACTTCCATTACAAATTGTATGAAATGTAGTAGTAAAGCTTTCACGCGGCGTAATATGTTTTCATTTTTTTCCCTAATTAATTAGGAAAATCAAATGAAAATTCTATGTTCGAAGTACACATGTTTGTGCACCGGTGCTACTAATATTTAAATTTCAGCTCCATCCGTGCGTTAGATATCCCCTAATAATCATGATAGACAATTTTTTTTTTTTACATTTTATTAATATAAAAGATAACTATGTCAAGATATCATATTGATTGTTGCCACTTGAATAGCCATAAAAACGACGGAAAAACAAACTATTTGCAGATCCTAGTTATCTAGTTATTACTTTGATTAACATGTTCCACACATTGGTCAAGACAATTTGTGATTTAGCAATAGACTCTTGTTTCTTTATGTGATTTTCATTCAATTTTTTTTATATATATATTGGGGAGCGTCAGCGTTATTACAACATCCATTTTTTACAGACCCGTATCGGGGGCACGTGGAAAATGTCAAGTTCTTCTATTCTGGTTTGTCAGTGGCAGTGGTCGGTAGTTTGAATCTCGTATGGGCGTACTGATTCNCCCCCCCCCCCCCCTTCCTAAATTGTTTCTCATTCTGCTTCCTTAAAAGTCTGGGTGCATTTTCTCCAAATTCAACCTTTATCATTCCTACCTTATTAGCGTTATCTATCATAAATTCAACTTGACATATTGCTCTGTACTATTCGAACTCGACTCGAAGTGAAAAATGCCTACTCAAACCCCCCTACTTATATAGTCATACATAAATCATGTGATGCCGTGTCATTTGTAGTACAGTTAAATAGTCGTGAACATACTCCGCGATGACCACGATAAATATTAAAGAACGGTTGAAATTATTCTCCTTAAAAACTTAACAAAACGCATCAACTCAAGCAATATTTTATTTTAATAATTATGACATAAAAGTTTTTTGTCGATCGTAAAACCACGGACCTTAAAGCCGTGTTTACAATTTGTAGCGTGTAGCAATGTTATATAACTTTGCTATGTAACCTATGTTAGATAAGCTTTTAGCAGGAGTTTACCTATGAAAGGACTTTTTTCCCTTACCAGAAATCTATTATATAGTAGGATATTGGTAAGAAAAAAGACCTTTCAGAGGTAAACTCCTACCGTGAATGAAGTATATGTGATATTATAACTTGTACCAGAGCACGTCTTTCTTCAACAAATTTAGTCGAGTTCAAAATTAAGAGTAAGAGAGGGGGAAATTCTCGCGGCTCAATTATTCGATTGAACGATAAAGTAAATAAACATCAATACGAGGAGGACTCTTTATCTATTGAATCAAATCCTAAAATAATAATGGCGTCCGCGGTCTAATTTGGTGAGCTGTGACGATTATATTTTGCACGTGCCTTTTGATCAATTAATAGAGATAATTAGATTAATCCAACGTAATAATATTCGAAACTTATTTAATTTACACTATATTTTGCAGTAAATGTCTACATGATGCAACATCCTTCTGTCTTTCTCGGTGACCCAATTCAAAATCTTCTCGCGGGACAAGGGGAGCGGGGATGAACATTCTAGAAGCCAAGTTTTCGAAAACCACCCTGTTGGAAAGTGCTAGTGACGACAATCGTGTAATAATCACCAAGCAGTTAGGACTTGCGATCATCAAGATAAAACTTTTTTTGTTATTAATCACCAGATCTGAATCGGGGCCGCAATTATTCCGCACCGGTAACTAGTTTGGATCAATCTTGATACAATCACACTTTAATCAGCCCAGTTTACTAAGAAGTGAAATAGCAGCGCGTGCGATATCGGATTTCATATTCACTCGCCTCAATACAGCAATGATGCCGAGTAAACAATTATTATTATTATTATTATCACCGCGTCTTACTACCCGTTCGAGTTATACGCACTTACGCTAATGTGTAATGGTAGGGTGATTGTGAGATGAAATGAAGGACCTACAGTTTAACGGGTAATCCGAACCACGGTGGAGGCCTGGCATTCCCCACATTCACAAGATGTCTTGTCAGAGGTGAAGGAAGGGTTTGGTAACCAGATAAATCTTTGCCTCGACCGAGGATTGAACCCCGGCCGCCAGCACAGAAGTCTGACACCTTACCCCTAGACCGCCAGGTCACCAAGTAAACAATTAAATTTACATAAGTGATTACAGTTATAGGCTGACAAATCACATCAACCTAATCAGTATAGTATCAAAACTCATGAATCGCGAACCCGAGAAGTCACTACAAAATATAGTCGAGGGAGGTAGGAGATATCAGCTGGAACGATGAGATTCGTCCTTATTGAACACTACACGAGATCAGATGTTCGAGGATTAAGTAGACATGGATAAGACATGAAATTGGGCTCGGGATGACTGCTAAAGTGCGACTGAACCCCAAGAATGCTATATAGCAAACGTAAATGCTCTCTTATATTGCTATACAACACCCATTGATATTTTCCGACAACAAAAGGATATAATTAATCCTGCTATATAGCTCGAACTTCTACTATATAACTTCGATATTGGTGACCTGGTGGTCTAGGGGTAAGTTGTCAAGACTTTTGTGCTGGGGGTCCGGAGTTCAATCCTCGGTCTCAGCACAGATTTATCTGAATGCCAAACCCTTCCTTCACCTTTGACAAGACGTGTATTAATCACATCTTGTGAATGTGGGGAGTGCCAGGCCTCCACCGTGGTTCGTATCCCACGTTATACTGTTAGGTCCTCCATTTCATCTCACAATCACCCTACCATTACACGTTAGCGTAAGTGCGTATAACACGAACGGGTAGTAAGACGCGGTGATAATAATAATAACATCGTATTATATAACATTTTCTAGTACAGTTACTTACTTTTATAGCAATATAACTATATAGCATGTTTTTCTACATAGTGTAAACACAGCTTAACTCACGCTCCCTTCAACCCCACCTTAAGACTCACCTTAATGTCAGCGCTGAAGTCACCTCCGTGAGGCCAGATATGTATTCGTGAGATATTACAACAGCGGAAGACAAAACTCGTAGTTTTTTCAATACACTTTTATTACTGTTGCATGACCTGTTTACGGTGATTTTATTCTAAATCGTCTTGTTGAGTTATTTCTTTGTTTGGGCGGGGGAGGGGGAGCGCCATCAGGAATGCAGGTTTGGACCACGCTGACATCACCGGTGACGTCATATAGTGGTACCTATCGTGTCTAGTTGGTCGTGGTACGGTGATAGGCGCTCACACATGCACCAATTTAGATCCGAGTTCCTTCCCCTTTTCAATTAGATTCATAAAAAGTATATACAGATGCATATTTTAAATCATACATTTTTAGCAAATTAACATTCTTTGAGTAAATAAATAAATATGCATACATTTTAAGATCGCGTTATAATACCCCCTCGGGTTTTGTTGATTTTAATCACCCGTATAGGGTAGCGATAAGGTGGAATTTAGAGTAAATATACGCGTGCTTATGTGGAGATTGGGAAACCTCATCCCTAACCCATTAACGCAATCAGGACATGTGTGGATAACCTAAATAGCGGTGACCTGGTGGTCTAGGGGTAAGGTGTCAGACTTCCGTGCTGGCGGCCGGGGTTCAACCCTCGGTCGCGACATAGATTTATCTGATTACCAAACCCTTCCTTCACCTCTGACTATACATCTTGTGAATGTGAGGAATGCCAGGCCTCCGCCGTGGTTTGGATTCCACGTTAAACTGTAGGTCCTCCATTTCATCTCACAATCACCCTACCAATACACATTAGCGTAAGTGCGTATATAACCCGAACGGGTAGTAAGACGCGGTGCTAATAATAATAATAATAATAACCTAAATAAAAAGTAAGACGTGGTGCTTGAAAAATATTCATGAATCCCTCCCTATATTCCATTCACCGTAGGAATTGACTTCTGAAAGGCCTTTTTCTCCTACCATAAATCTACTATATAGTAGGATATTAGTAGGGAAAAAGACCTTTCAGAGAGTAATTCCTACCGTGAATGGAATATAGCTCCTTCCAAGTTGACAGAGCTGCCCGCTCAACGTCTCCCGCGAGGTCCAGTCTGAACTTAGCGGAACATTCCTGGTTGAGATAAGATGTGTTGTTGGAATGTAAAGTCCGTGCCCCCCCACCCTTTATAATTGTCGAGGAATTCATTCTTAGAATCGGGTCTACGTCACATTTATATCGCACCAGATAAAAAAAAAGAAGAGGAAGAACAGTAGACGTTTGAACTACTGTTCCGTTTGGGATCTCGGCATAGGTTTACTAATTGATAAAAGATGAGGAATGTTGAATCTTGAGGAAATGTCCTCGCATTTGCGTGGAGAGATACTGAGAAGCAGTTTATGAAGAAAAAGAACCTCATTCAATCGGACCGGGACTCGGACCCCGATCTCCTCGCCACCGGTAAGTCAGTCTAAGGCGTCACTCTCGCAATAGACTAGCCTGCCATTGACAGGATATTGGGATTCGAATCTCGTTCGGGTGAACTGAGGGTGGTTTTTCCTTAGTGGTTTTCCACTCTCTATCCACGCCATTGCGGGTATACTCTCTTTGATTGAAACTTTTCTCATCTCTAACACATTAGCGTAAATAATAAATATGCGTTTAACCTGAACAGGTTGTAAGATGCAGTGCTAAAGAAAACATTGTCTGACGGCTAGAAAAGTGACTACATCTACGTTCACGTATTCATACTCCAAGTCTTACTATATGTAGCTGTCACTTTTGATAGACATTATCAAGACCTACAAAATAACACTAATAGAGTAAAGTATTATCAATGTCGACCTCTTAGAAAAAGTTTGTATTTTCTAAAAAAAAAATGTACCTAAATCTTTTTATACTGAGGTGCCTCTTACTTGTAGCGGTGTTCAAGCGGCTCAAGACGCAACAATTAATATGGTACTTTACCGATTTTGATGGAAAGGTTTGTGTTCATATCCTGGCCGCTTCGTGGGCTGCTTGTTGAATAAAACTTCCCAACCTGACGGAAGATCTTAAGATACGTAATGAATTGTTTCCCGCTCTGTGATATTATTTCTATGTAAACGCTAAATGATAAGTGAACGTGGAGGGGAGCACGTGCGCTCTACTACTTCTAGACCAAAAACTTGGCAACGCTGGCTCAGGGGAAAACAGCCATATATAGCGGCAGACTTTGAGCCGTCGTGTTTGAGAAGGGAGGGGGAAGATGAACGAGCCAGTTTGTTCTTTACTGCGACAGGACACGCCGCGAAAGTTGCATCCTCGGCCTCTTTAGTCGTCAGTAGAGTACTCGCTCTTCTGGAGGCGTCGTCGCCTCACGTTGTCATTCGGGAACCCTGTGAATTCTTGTGTGGGTTTGTGTCGGCTGCGGGAAGGTGTAGGGGAGGAAGTGGGCTCTATTTGACAGTGGGGAAGGAAGTTTTGGCTTTTCTGTGGCATGAATGACCGTGAAGAGGCTTGCAGGACCCAGGTATAGTTTTGTCATTTTTGAACTACAGGTTTTTACCTATGGATACAGAAGGCTCACCCAGAAAATATGTACTTAGTGAACGAGTGGGGGGAAAGTGGGGTAAGGGAGGTTATACAATATCTTTGTACTTTTCATCCCATTGAGAGTTTTGGAGGCACTACCTTTTGAATATCAACCCGGATGTCTGAAGCCTATGCACCTGACAAATTTCCAATGCTTTACATAGTTTTACTCCATACATTTTAAGTTTTTATCGCAAACAATTTATTTCTTTGAGGAGGAAAGGAGGGCAAATACCTATCTACGCCCCCCCCCCCCCAGCTTCCCTCACTCCCCGTAATCTCATTGAGTGTGCCATTACGTGGATAAGTGTTTAAATGGGATCGGATAGCTTAATTCGATTCTGAGGGGCTCACGAATATATTTATTTACCATTTGTATACGGAGCCCTTAAGTTGGAAAAAATCTATATACTCCGGGTTTAGAGCCCCGAGTTAAGCTAGCTTGTAAGTTGTGTGTTTGAAATTCTTCTCAATTACTCCAATAAAAATGTATTTCAAAAGAAAACTCGTTATTTACATCACCTCACTTCTTAACTCCAAATAACTATTAACTCGACTGTTTTATTGAATGTATTAGATCTAGGCTCCATCGGGGCAGATTATTGAGGGGGTAGTATCCCCCCCCCCTTCTAACGATGCCCGGGGATAATAGAGCACCTGTAAATGTGAATTATAAACGTCACTGATTCCCTTGTTATTGGTATTTTCTTCCTTTGCCCGTTCAATGAATATATATTATTACTATTATTATTATTATTATTAGTATTATTAGCACCGCGTCTTATTAACCGTTCGGGTTATACGCACTTACGCTAATGTGTAATGGTTGGGTTATTGTGAGATGAAATGGAGGACCTACAGTTTAACGTTGAATCCGAACCACGGTGGAGGCCTGGCATTCCCCACATTCACAAGATTTCTTGTCAGGGGTGAAGGAAGGGTTTGGTAATCTAGATAAATCTGTGCCGGGACCGAGGATTGAACCCCGGCCGCAAGCACAGAAGTCTGACACCTTACCCCTAGACCGCCAGGTCACCATCAATGAATATATAACATGACCGACTGTAAAACTCAGCCCCATATAGTCTCTTCAGTTATTAAGTAATCATTCAAATCCTGTTTTTATGTGGTAACGCTCATTGAACGCCTTGAAATTAGTTACGGGCTGTAGAAGTTATCTTGGCTGTATCCCAAGTAATAACACTCTAAGACGACCATAGCAAAAAAAAAAGGTTGAAACTTTGATTGAAACCTTTTTAGTTTTATTACTATAAGCTCTACATATTTATTATACAGAACCAAATTCAAGCTCCGTAGTTATCTTACTTAAAGATAATTTGGTTCAGATCCCGTTTCACTCCGCGGATATGATCTAACTTATGTGGGCAGCACAGCTAGAACCAATAGTCGCATCTTATTGCGGTTTTATGTGGTCAACTTTTAAAGAAAATTATTGGAATCGAGACCAGTGGAACAGTTTTACAATATATTTTAAAATTTATAAGAAAATTGAAAAATAATCATTTAATACGAAATAACTTTTTAAAAAATTTCCATTTTTCAGTTGTCAAATGAAGAATGCAGAAAACCAGCATTTAAATACGTTTTTAAGTTCAATCGTATTCCTGTATATAAAGCCCCGGTTAATCGGTAGTCCATATATAGTAAAGTATCAACTGCAATTAAGACATCATTTAAACTAAGTTTTAATAAACGTTTTACTATTTTTAAAACATTTCTAGCTTTGTGTCTTAACTACCCGTTCTGGTTATACAATTATATACTAATTACGCTATTGGTTTTAGGGATTAAGAAGGTTATACTCAGAGGACGTATCTCCACTTTTACCTGGAGGGAGCGTGGATAACCCTTTTGGAAAAATCACAGTACACCCGACCGAGATTCGAACCTCAAATCTCCCTCGTCATCAGCAGTCTAGTATACTGCAGAGTAGTGAGTTAAGACCACGTGGCCAATAATGGACTCAATAGTGGACATTAGCTACAAGTATACGATTAATAATAACAATAACATTACATAGGGTGGGGAAAGGTGAAATGCGAAAGGGAATATAATATAAACTTAAGGCATAATACGTAAGTAGTTCCATTGTATTATAAGCCTGACAGTAATAGATACTTTCTTCTTACTGAGGCGGCCGCCTTAATTAATATTAAAAACTTATTTTTGCGTAAAATGCAGAAGGTGTGTTAGTTCTTTAATGTCACGAAAAGTGCGTACAAGCGCTGAAAAAAACGGGAGTCTTACCAACCTGGAGTGCTTCTTAGTCCCTTGATCCCTCCTGTGACGTCATAAGCCTCGTCTTCCTTCTCCTACCCCATACCTCCCTCTTCTTTTCGTTTTACGACACACTTTTTTTTAATTCTATTCAGCACAACTTCCGGGTGGGATGATAGCAGTTCCCGGGTTGGTTTTCAACACGGTCTGGAACAGTTTTGTTACCAGCTACAGTTTATGATAGCCTGTTCCTGTGTCTAGATGGCCACTGTAATCAGTGGCGGCGGAACCTAGGTGGGCAGGGGTGCACTGTACCCTTTGGACTCCTCTCCCGCCCTTTCTAGATTTATTTTACTCATCTTTTTAATTTCTCGGATATAGGGTTGAAAGCTGAGCTCTCATCAAAACTTGTTTTTAAATAAGACTAGAATTGTACAAAGGTTTGTCAAAATTCTTTATATATATTTTAGACTGAAGAAAGAGGGATGAGGGTGGGTACAGATTGTGTCCGTTTCCCAAGTTCGTTATTTTGTCCAACAGCCAAACTAGCTGTCAATTGACTCAGGACCCACCTCGGTGGCGTAATTGGCTAACGCGCTTGTGTTGAGCTCGACTTCTGAGGATGGGGAGATCGAGGTTCGAATCTCGGTCGGGTGAACTGGGGGTTGTTTTTCTTAAATGGTTTTCAACTCTCCCTCTACGCAAATGCAAGTTCACTTCCTCTAATCCAGCCTTCCCAATTCCTAATCCATTAGAATAATTAGTACTTAAAGCGTATAACCCGAACGGGTAGTAAGACGCGGTGCTAAATATTATTATTATTATTATTATTATTAATTGACTCGGGACTAGTTAAAATGTGCTAACAAGAAATGTTGGAAGGTGTTGCACTGTCAACTCTCAAGAATTGAGTCTTTCAGACCAACTTTATTTATGTGTCATATAAATTTATATTCGAATAAATACATATATTTAAAAACCTCCTCCTCTCGGGAGTTTGACACCCTTCAGTTCCTGTGTCCCTAAAAAAATAGTGTAGTTACGGATGTCCGGGAAACCGGTAGCATTAAAACACACTAGAAAAAAATGTAAGAAGTATTTATTTGGTTTTGCGGATGAAAGACGTACTAGACTTCCAACTGCCACTAAAAACAAAACCTCAAATATATTATAGAAACTCTAAATCTTCAAAAAATTTTATGTGGTAGGTTCTTTCCCAAATATCTTCTAGAGTCATTAAGTTTTCAAGAGTTTTCCTGGACAGAACCGGTCCAAATAACTTTCTAATGGTATCCAACTTCGAATATTTTCTAGGGGAAGGGCCTAATAATATTAATTCTTGCTTGGGGATGAAAACCCAAAATCACATTCAATTAAAAATGTTTTTCTAACTGCCCCCACCCCCCCTCCCTCCTCTTTACTCTGTATAATCATGATTTTATGTTAGTCATAGAACATATAGGCTACAAGATGATTTAATATGATCGACGTTGTATCAGTTATGATAGTTCATATACTTTCGGAAACGATAATTTTTGACAATTTAAGTGACTCTTCAGCCTTTCCGCAGTTACGGGTGTGACATTTGTACAATATTTTCTAGCAAATAACCCTTTTAAAATACCTAAAATAAAATTTTATTATGAAGAGTTTATTTGCAGTGTAGACCTAATTTTTCTCTCTTTATTCTGTCCCCTTTGGAATTAAAAAATTAAATATTTAAACCTTTCATAAGAGACTTTTAATGTTTGTTACGGGTGTGACAAATTTTATACATTATCCTACAAGTGTGTTTGGTTTTTTCGAGTTTTCTGTGATTTGTATTAAACTAACTTAATAATAATAATTTATTTTAAAATCATCCACCATGGAAGTGAACTTGATATTACAACACAAATTGTCTCAGTTAAAAGGTGTTATATACTGTTAATATTTTTTAAAACTATATCTACAGTAGGCCCATGGCTTCTTTGGTGCTGACTGGCACCTCACAGCTGACTTCTGACAGTCAACATTTAGGTATATACCTAAATTTTGACCGTCAGAAGTGACAGCTGCTTAACACATGTTTTTGCAGATCATATGGTTCGGCGTAGGGATACATAATTTGGTCTGGTAACTTTTCAAAGCTTTTAGCTGTGAGGTGTCAGTCAGCGCCAAAGAAGCCATGGGTCTACTGTAGCCTTCATAACACCTGTCGCCAGGACTCTTTCGATTTGTTGGTTCTGACACATAATTCTGTATAGATATAATTGGTGCTCGATCCCGGGGCTATAAATACCAATTATCTCACAATAACAAAATACCGTACCACTTTAATTAGTGTTCAATTACGGGGCTATACACACCAATTATATAATCAAAATACCATACCGCTTTAATTAGTGCTCGATTACGGAGCTATAAATACCAAATACCTCACAATACCTAAATACCGTACCACTTTAATTAGTGCTCGATCAC
Source organism: Timema shepardi (assembly GCA_902151425.1). NCBI lineage: Eukaryota > Metazoa > Arthropoda > Insecta > Phasmatodea > Timematidae > Timema > Timema shepardi. Next base: position 163,429 of record CABFVX010000536.1, on the reverse strand, counting down.
GGGGCTATAAATACCAATAATATAATCAAAATACTGTACCACTTTAATTAGTGCTCGATTACAGGGCTATAAATACCAATTATCTCACAATACCGAAATACCGTACCACATTAATTAGTTCTCGATCACGGGGCTATAAATACCAATAATATAATCAAAATACTGTCCCACTTTAATAAGTGCTCGATTACAGGGCTATAAATACCAATTATCTCACAATACCGAAATACCGTACCGCTTTAATTAGTGCTCGATCACGGGGCTATAAATACCAATTATATAATCCAAATACCGCACCACTTTAATTAGTGCTCAATTACGGGGCTATACATACCAATTATATCCTCAAAATACCATACCGCTTTAATTAGTGCTCGATTACGGGGCAATTATCAGCTTATTAAACGGTATCACTTCAATTGGCGCCCATCGCCGATCCATTACGTTTTAATCGACGCCCAACGCGGGGCGATTAAACAATATCACTTCAATCGGCGCTCATCGCCCACCAGTAACACAACAATTGCCGCCCAGTGCGGACCGATTAATTAAATTCAATAACTCGATAAAATCATACATAAACATAGTTAAAATACTAATTAAATAGGCCTAACTATAATGTACTTACAGAGACAAAGGAAACATATTTTTCATCCATTTTAAATAAACGATTTCCATGACACTTATTTAAAAATATAATTTTAATTTATTCATCCTAATCAGGTTCATTTTGGCAAATACCGACATATTCATGCAAGCTATATTTATTTCCTGAAAATTGTACCAAAGCATATTTCCCTAATTTCTTTCTGCATTACTTGTTGTAGCACAGTTTTGAGGTAAATATTTATTCGCCTCGTTCTCTTTAACTTCAACCAGTTCTTCATCAGACAAGACTGTATAGACATCTTCATATTGAAAGGCCTTGGTATTTTGTCCCAAGACACAACATTTCTGCATATTGGATATGGAAATACGGCCAATAAGGAGACAGTTGTATCTGCTTTGCCGTTCCCATCTATTAGTTAACAATTCTTCGTACACTAATATATCTTCACTTATTACACATCATATTTTCACTCAATGGACAATTTTGGATACACAGTCAAAAAACTGCTTTGCATTATCTACAATTATCCGCCTGGATCTCACTTCATTTCAAACTTTTATCTTGATCGTCCCTCCAATTGGCCCCATTGACGGAAACTTTGCCATGAGGTGTAGTGGCGAAAAAATACTACTCAACTTGTATTAAAAAATATTTTGTGAAAAACACAAATTTGTCGGCGTATACTTATTTTTATATTGTCCAGCACAACCATCAGAATAAATAAAAACCCTACCACTACACATTAGCGTAAGTGCGTATAACCCGAATGGTTAGTAATACGTGGTGATGATGATGATGATGCTAATAATAAATGAGCGCACCATCTTGCTACTCAGCCTGTCAAAATTGTGACTTGATCATGGCTCTAGTGCGCACTTTGATTTTTATCTTGTTAACGTTTTTAACAGTGGTCTTAATTAAACTACAGTAGTTAATTACAGTGTCTTACTCCTTAAATGGTACATCCATCAAAGATTTTACACCCCTAACGAAATTACCGCCCTTGTTACAGCTAGGACATTAACTGAATCCTAATATTTCAATGAAAGACAGAGTTTTCTTCTTGATACTGGTTTCTCTAAATAAATTATAATTATAAGCAATGTGTACCTACTAAGTAAGCCTATATTATGTCTATTTATTTAGCAGACTTAAAAAAAATCTTGCATTCAAGGCTAAACCTAGGTTGGACACAATTTTCGTCTTAGGCCTACATACATAGCACAGTGTCACACACATAGGCTTACAGTAGCCCCATGACTTATTTGGTGCTGACTGACAGCTCGCAGCCGAGAGCTGACGGCTTTGAAAAGTTACCACACCAAATTATGTATCCCTACGCCGAACAAATGATCTGCAAAAACATGTGTTTAGCAGTTGTCACTTCTGACGGTCAAAATTTAGGTATATACTTAAATGTTGACTGTCATAAGTCAGCTGTGAGCTGTCAGTCAGCACCAAAGAAGCCATGGGTCTACTGTAGCCACAAGTTCTTAGTAAACTAAGACGTATCCACATTATGGTAGCTTTGTCTAAGTCATCAGGCTCGCAATAAACTGAGCTGCCTGTGACGTGGGAGTCAAACGTTCGAATCTCTTCTGGATATATGGGTGATTTGTTTTTCACACATTATTAACGAAACAAAATGTATCCCCTCTCGGCGCTTGTACACATGCACTTTCACTGAAACTACCATCCTCATCCTTAGCTATTAGATTAAATCATTAATAGACATTGTATTTAATGTACAACAGAATAAAATACTGGTGACAGTTTGTATTATCAGTAGGCCTGCATTAAAAACTAAGGCTATTAACGACTTATTATAAGGTATAGAAATTGGGAGGGTTACTTCGAGAAAATACACCCCCATTCGCGAGGAAAGGGGAATAGAAAGCCAAACATGATCAAAAAAATTGCCTATAAAATTACCTAAAATGTTAAAAAACGACATTTTTTTATTAGTATGATCTAAATATATGAACATAAGCTCGTTGTATATGCTCACGACTAAATCAAAACCTCACTTTACAAAATAATTCAAAGGGCCATCAACTTAGCTCAGTTGATAGCATGTCTTTTCTAAGCTAATGGTCCTGGTTTCTATTCCTGTCATGGCTGACAAATGTATCATTTATCGTTGGTGAAATGTGGGGAATTAACGGTGCTCTGTCTGTTCTAAATTTAAGTTGGTTTATAAGTCATGTGCTGATATAATCATTTGGTTCAGGAAGTGCACGTTAAATACTTCAAATAAATGAAAAAATAAATGTAAAATGCAATTAAAATTCTTTAACAACTAAACTCTTATATTATGCTGAATATAACATTGATTTACAAATACCGGCTTCAGAAATTATAGCTACCCTCTCCCAACGCAGCCCTCTCCAGCTTAGTTTCAACATTTCGCCAAGAATGTGTATTTTATAACCAGACAAGCAAAGAGAATACGAAGCTAATTGACTACAGTAGCCCCATGGCTTCTTTGGTGCTGAGTGACAGCTTTGAAAAGTTACCAGACCAAATTATGTATCCCTACGCCGAACCATATGATCTACAAAAACATGTGTTTTGCAGCTGTCACTCCTGACAGTCAAAATCTAGGTATATACCTAAATGTTGACTGTCAGAAGTCAGCTGTGAACTGACATTCAGCACCAAAGAAGCCATGGGGCTACTGTACATCATATTCTCACTCGGACAATTAATGGGGCTTAAAAAAAATCTTTTTGAGTTTTAATGCATTTATAAAGCATCTATAGTAAGTTATTTAAAAACATACTTATTCAACATAAACGTCTAAAAATGACTCAAAGATGACTCAAACTGCCACGCCCGGTGCTGGTGACTCAAAAACTTGTGAGGCTCATTTCTCCTGAAAGATTTTACTTTAAAAAGTGTAAAACCACCATTTTAAAAATGACAAAACCCAATCTATGGGAATATGTAATAAGAAATAGGGGGAGTCTCATTTAAAATGATCAAAGTGACCTTAAATTCACCTTAGCAACGCCACCCAAGGTTATACCTGTCTGCCACCTTACTTCCCCCTAAGAACCAAACACCTTTTGTTTGAAACATGTTTTTCTACAATGCGTTTTTCTTTCAAGATATTTTGATAGAAAGTTTTCAAATGAACATCCGGTTTATATAAGTATAGTGTATTATCTTACCAATTAAATCAGGCCGTTAGTAACAAGTTTGCTAAACCTATCGATAACTATATAAAAAAATCAAATATGTCAAATTGAGAAGTTTTACATCACTCAATGAACCAACATACATATTGCCCAGCGCCTGTAAACTAGACTGTACCGACTCGAGTGTGCGCTATAGGGTCACTCGCTCGCCCAGTCTGGCCATGCCCAGAGTCGTGGCTGGTGTTGAATCTCACTGTATATTTCACATGACAAATTCCCATGGAATTCTTTTAGGTTTTAAATCGTTTATGTTTAACTTCTTAAACACTAGTCAGAAATAGATCCATTGTTTACAGTTTTATATTTTTAAGACGTAGAAATTTTCATCTGCCAAACTGTGGCTTAAAGAATGACTATACGTCTTATTAAAATTCATATTCAAGTCGAGACTTTTTTAATTCAATTTTATTGCGTTCATTTTGGTGAGATGACCGTCATGTAACCTGGATGTTGAGAAGGCTGGGCAGTAGGGGATGAACTAGGTCAGTTCCTCTTCTAAGTCCTCAGTCGTTCATTCTGGTGAGATGACCGTCGTGTAACCTGGATGTTGAGAAGGCTGGGCAGAGGGGGATGACCTAGGTCAGTTCCTCTTCTAAGTCCTCAGTCGTTCATTCTAGTGAGATGACCGTCGTGTAACCTGGATGTTGCGAAGGCTGGGCAGAGGGGGATGACCTAGGTCAGTTCCTCTTCTCAGTCCTCAGTCGTTCATTCTAGTGAGATGACCGTCGTGTAACCTGGATGTTGAGAAGGCTGGGCAGAGGGGGATGACCTAGGGCAGTTCCTCTTCTATCAGAGGGGGATGACCTAGGTCAGTTCCTCTTCTAAGTCCTCAGTCGTTCATTCTAGTGAGATGACCGTCGTGTAACCTGGATGTTGCGAAGGCTGGGCAGAGGGGGATGACCTAGGTCAGTTCCTCTTCTCAGTCCTCAGTCGTTCATTCTAGTGAGATGACCGTCGTGTAACCTGGATGTTGAGAAGGCTGGGCAGAGGGGGATGACCTAGGGCAGTTCCTCTTCTAAGTCCTCAGTCGTTCATTCTAGTGAGATGACCGTCGTGTAACCTGGATGTTGAGAAGGCTGGGCAGAGGGGATGACCTAGGTCAGTTCCTCTTCTAAGTCCTCAGTCGTTCATTCTAGTGAGATGACCGTCGTGTAACCTGGATGTTGAGAAGGCTGGGCAGAGGGGATGACCTAGGTCAGTTCCTCTCCTTCCTCCCCCCCTTTGTAGCTATGTTGGATGGCTCACGCGCCTGCGTGGGTGCGCCACTGCAAGGCCAAAGTGGAGAGGAAACAATCGAAGGTGTGGTCACACGCAACTCTCAGTTTATTACTATTATGTTACTCATCTAAACCTACTTTACGATGCTTTGTCAGTTGTCATTCCCGTTGCGGTTTTAGAACACGTCGAAAGATACTTTTTTATTCTTGTTCCTGTATTCTAGAAGCATCCAGCACAGTTGGATCGCTACAATACGAACTTTATACGACAGCTCTAATACTTTACTGAATTGTATTAGATATATATATTAATTCTGTTAGCACTAAGTCTTACTACCCTTTCGGGTTGTACGCCTAGCTACTCAAATGTGTTAAAGGTAAGAAAGGTTGAATTTATATGACGTATACCCACATTTGCGTGCAGGAAGAGTGGAAAATAATTTAGGAAAAAAACCTCTCAGTAGGCCTACACCCAACCGGGATAGAAACCCCGATTTTCCCGTCATCCGCCGTCAAGTGTATTGCGAGAGTGACGCATTAGGCCATGCGGCCACTGAAGGGATCTATTTAATATTAAAGTGCTAAATAATTTGTTCTTCTGCTCTCTCTCTCTCTCTCTTTTGACAGAGTATGACAATTATGACAGGTTTATAATGGTATAACATTTTATTATTTTCAACATTACCTACAAAAATAAATGTATTTCGTAAAACAACCTGCCTATCTCGTATCGGGCGCACTCGAATTGAGAAATAAGTACACTTGTCATCCTGTACACATTAGATCAGGAACAAACTATGACCACATTCAACTCTTTACCACTAAACTAAGATAACCAAGCATAACCTAATCTAACCTAACCTAAAATATCCTACCTAAACTAACCTAACCTAAACTAACAACCTAACCTAACATATCCTACTTAACCTAACATAACCTAGCCTAACCTAAGCTAACCTAACCTAACATAACATAGCCTAACCTAACCTAACATATCCTACCTAAACTAACAACCTAACCTAACATATCCTACTTAACCTAGCATAACCTAGCCTAGCCTAACCTAACATAAGCTAGCCTAATCTCCATTTACCATCTGGAACAAAGCCATTACAAATTTAATTTTTACTCCGCAGTTCTTGTAGGGGTATTACCATCGTCGGATAAGTTGTTCCGCAATTCATGTGCACCACTCGTATAGTCTCTCCTTCCCCTTTTACTTTCTCAACCAACTTAGGAGAGAGGAAGTATTGTGATTGTGCAAAAAAACTAATTTGTGATTTTGATGGACGTTTCATGACGACCTGTCCATTTTATCTATTTATCGGCCTAGATCCAAGACTATTTTACCGATAGGGCTTAAACTTTGTATACAAAGTAGTTTACTTAAGAGTGAAAAGGACCAAAAAATCGATTTCCTCGGAATCGCCAACTATTTCGATTAAAATTATTATCTAGGCACAGTTTAACATTGCAAACAAAAAGGCTATATACCTCTCTCTCGTTATGTGTCAGTGTATATATACAAATAAGGGATATATATAGTTTTATATATATTATACACAAACAAAGGCCGTGTATATAATACACAAACACACACACACACACACATACAAATAATGGATGTGCCGCAGCATGTGAGACCAACCTCAATGGTGGACGAGAGACACAAAACCATGACAAATGTTCAAATAAACATATGTCCCATTTGACCGTGTTTCCGAGTTATAGCCATGTTGGTACTTCAGTAATGTGGAGCTGTTATACATTTTAGGACGTGATCAAAATGGCCAGCTCCTTATTCTTTGTGTTTACCGATCTGGGTGCTCATTCATTATGGTGGTCAGCATTGTGCGAACATGCGTAAACCTGGCAACAGCGCTTGCCTTGCGGTTGTCAGCCGTGGCTGGTTCTATAGTTGACTGTCTTTGCTTCTCTCAGGCTTTGCTTAGGAAATGTCAGCCAAATGCCAGCAATTCCCGCGGCTCCATTTCCCGGAGTGTTATTGGAACAGGTGCGCTTGCTTCGGAACCGATCTTCTAATTTGCTGCCATTTAACTGCTCGTTTCTGCCAGGGATCGATTAACACGACTTCCGGTAACGGTTGTTGCATCACACCAACTCGGATTGTGTTAGCATGCTAACTCTTTTAGATCGTACATGAGTAGGCATGTACTTACTGTCGGTCTACATAAGAGACAGAACAATATCTATTCTTTTAATTGGGATATTTAAAGAGCCCGCCTACCATAATGTTTCAAAAGTTAAGAAATTCTGCGTTATGTATTAAGTGGCCTACCTTATTCTGTGGCCACATGGCTTAAGGGATAGACTTCAGATGACGGGGAGCTCGGGGCTCGAATTCCTTTAGGGCATACTAACGGCTGGTCTTACAAAATTGTTTTACTCTCTGTCTCCCTGCAAATGCAGAGGTACACTTCCTCATAATTCAACCTTAATCCCCAGCCCACTAGCGTAATTAGTACATAAGCGTATAACCCGACTGGGTAGTAAGATGCGGTGCTAAAAAAAAGTATTTTAAATGATAACACAGGTTGAAACAGTTAAAATGTTTTTTTGGTTATTCAAAATTATGTAACACTAAAGTTAAACTCTTAGTTGTGTGTGTGTGTGTGTGTGTGTGTGTGTGTGTGTGTGTGTGTGTACGACTGTAGGCCGGACAGTAATACAAAAATAGTTCTGACAAGCAGGCCACTAGGATATGCCTCGCGGGCCGTGACTTTGTAAACCATGGCCTAAGGCGTCACGCGTCACGCTCTAAATATAGTGGACTGCTGATGAAAGGGAGATCGGGGTTTAAATCCCGGTCAGGTGTACAAGGGGTGGCTCTTCCTAAATGTTTCCTCACTCCCCCTCCACGCAAATGCTGGTTAAAAAAAACTCAATGCTATCAGCCCACAATCGAGCCCTACCGAATGACAGTTGCCGCCTTCTGTTGGTGGAGATAGTGCCAACTTTTGCTAATAGAGGAAGTCATAATTATGGTCATCACAACGAACCCTCCAGCCATTAATCTCACTTTCATAGACCAGAGCCGCTACTTTTTCTGTCAATTAGCATTTCATTCGTCCTTAAGAGTTGATTTGAGCTCATTCCAGACCCACTGGATCACGGCATATAAAGTTAACCTTCCTAATTACCAACATGATAACAATAAATATGGACTGTAGGCCTACACACGCCAAGTGGTAAGTTGTTAAATCTTATTCGAGGGTGGTTTATTGGTTATAAAATAATACAAAATAATATATAATAATTTATCATTATATTGTACATTATTAAAAACTGTCTTCTATCGAATTATTCTATTACTAATGACTTAAAATCTTTTGGCTACCGAAAAAAAAAATATGATAAAAGAATTGACATGTCAAAATAAATTAAAGCAACTTACACTACTTGGCTTCTGAGCAGTCCATATGCATGTAGTCTGAGTGGATAATGACTGGTAGGACGTGGTGCAGAAAAAATGTTAGTTTTTTTTCTACTTTTGTAAATATATATAGAGAGAGATTGAATACATGAGACACAACAATATGTCAATAGTTAAACGAAATAAAAGGTTTGAAGAGCATAACAAATTTCGAGACTGATGAGTTTTTTCTTTAAATAAGTTAAGGTGTATATATATTATAAAAACAACATTTTTTTAGAGTATACTAGAACACGGAAACCCGTGCTAAGTGTTCAGACAATTAGCCTCTTCACACTTATGGGATAAGGCTGATAAGGGTAAAATTTAGAAGAAGTGTAGACGCATTTGGGTGAAGGAAAGGTGGGAGACCCTTTTAGAAAATCAACTCTGTATATACGACCGGGAATCGAGACCCAGCCTCTCTCACACGAGAGAACCAGACAAAACGAGAATCATGCCTTCCTCCTTGTGCCCATCGCTACGAGTTTTAAACCATACTTGTAGTTAAAAATGCTAACTATGTTTTTTTGTAAAGTAAAATTGTAATTTTACATAGGCATATTTGATTGAAAATATTCTGTTGTTGTAAAAAGCCTTACATTTAGTTTACTTGAGGTATTTAACGTGCACTTTCTAAACCGACTGATTATATCACTCGACTTAATAACTTAAACCTAGAACAGACACAACATCCAGCCCCCGGTCGTTAATTCATCCCTGTGATAGGGGAAACCTTCATTTCACGAATGATAATTTTTTCGGCCATGCCAGGAATTGAACCCGGGACTCTTAACTCAGTGTACAGACATGCCACCGACTGAGCTAAGGGGTCAGACAGGAGAGGTGATGCTAATTGGTGCACCACCGACAATATGCATGCTTTAAACTGTAAATACACCCCGTTTGCCATCAAACGCCCCTCCCCCCTCATAATCAATGGAACATTACTTCACACAAGGATGGAGCGTGTAGAGCCACCACACTTTGAGGGTAGGGACCTGGGTTCGTTGTCTAGCGGGGACTACACAAGCTCACTGCAAGGAGAAATATTGACTTTCACAAATGGTGCGTTGATAATCCTTGGTGTGCTGAGGGTCCGAAGTTCAATCCTCGGTCCCAGCACAGATTTATTTTAGTGTCAAACCCTTCCTTCACCTCTGACAAGACATCTTGTGAATGTGGGGAATGCCAGGCCTCCACCGTGGTTCGGATTCCACGTTAAACTGTGGGTCCTCCATTTCATCTAACAAGCACCCTAACATTACACATTAGCGTAAGTGCGTATAACCCGAATGGGTAGTAAGACGCGGTGCTATTAATAATAATAATCCTTGATGTTTGTGTTAATTTACTATTCACTGATACTTGTGTTACATTACTACTCCCTTATGCTTTGTGTTACATTACTATTCACTTATGCTTGTGTTACATTACTATTTACTAATATTTGTGTTACATTACTATTCACTGATACTTGTGTTACATTACTATTCACTTATGCTTGTGTTACATTACTATTCACTTATGCTTGTGTTACATTATTATTAACTTATGCTTGTGTTATATTACTGTTCACTTATGCTTGTGTTACATTACTATTCACTTAGCTTGTGTTACATTACTATTAACTAATATTTGTGTTACATTACTATTCATTGATACTTGTGTTACATTACTATTCACTTATGCTTGTGTTACATTACTATTAACTAATATTTGTGTTACATTACTATTCACTTATACTTGTGTTACATTAATATTCATTTATGCTTGTGTTACATTATTATTAACTTATGCTTTGTGTTACATTACTATTCACTTATGCTTGTGTTACATTACTATTTACTAATATTTGTGTTACATTACTATTCACTGATACTTGTGTTTCATTACTATTCACTTATGCTTGTGTTACATTACTATTCACTTATGCTTGTGTTACATTATTATTAACTTATGCTTGTGTTACATTACTGTTCACTTATGCTTGTTTTACATTACTATTAACTAATATTTGTGTTACATTACTATTCATTGATACTTGTGTTACATTACTATTCACTTATGCTTGGGTTACATTACTATTCACTTATGCTTGTGTTACATTACTATTCTCTTATGCTTGTGTTACATAACTATTCATTTATGCTTGTGTTACATTACTATTCACTAGTGGTTATGTTACTTTACTTTTCCCAGTTGTTATGTTACTTTACTTTTCCACAGTGGTTATGTTACTTTACTTTTCCCCAGTGGTTATGATACTTTACTTTTCCCCAGTGGTTATGTTACTTTACTTTTCCCCAGTTGTTATGTTACTTTACTTTTCCCCAGTGGTTATGTTACTTTACTTTTCCCCAGTTGTTATGTTACATTACTATTCACCAGCGAGCATTAAACCAATATTAGGTTATTTCTTATAGCTCCATGTAATCCATTTTAGATCTAAAAAAAAAGGAGCTTTCTTATAGTTTAATAAACAATGTAAAAACCATGCGCTCTGAAACTTTCACTGATCATAGCTACCTACCTATGAGATAATACTATTAATAAAATAAAATAAAGTGAAATCAATACTGACTGCAAACAAATATATTTGTATTTTATTATGGTTCCCTTTCACTCGAATCCAACACTAGGATTGACATAGGTAGAACCTCAGCCGATATTTAAAGAAGTTTATCTACTTCAACGTATTCATCCGCTTAGCCATATATCCTGTAGCCGTCACTTTTGACACTTTATGTCAATTTAGACAGATTTAGGATGCATATATAGACTCCTCGTCAGTGTTAACTACCATACACATATATCTATAGATTTTAAAAGGTTCTTCCAATAGCGATGGGACTATTTACACTCATTTGATGATTCTGAAAGTTGTCTCATCTAAAATAATGTATTCACACACCAAGGCGTAATGTGACGTAACGCTTTCGCCCACGACGCATGCCAACCTTCTCTTCTCCAATACTGGTGACGTCAGGCCGTGTTGTGGGTATGTCAAACATTGATCTCAGACCCCCCTCCCACCCACCTTACTTCCCCCTCCCTCCTCTTGAGTGCACGTGTAGTCCAGGTACACTGGAGGCTTGGGGCCAATTATTTCTGTGCAATTAAGGGGAAAGGTCGAGCTTAAAATGCGTCATTCAGTGAAAAACTTAATAATATAGTTACTGGAGACATGAGAGGGGTCAAACACTTTAGCTCTGGAGTTAGCGTGTCTGTCTACTGAGCTAAGGGTCCCGGGTTTGATTCCTGTCATGGCCGAAAGGTGTAGCATTAGTAAAATGTGGGTTTACCCTTCCATAGTGATATATTAACGGTAGAGGGCTGTATGTTGTATGTTCTAGACTAAAGTTAGTTTATAAGTCGTGTACTGATATATTCAGTAAGTTCAGAAAGTGCACGTTAAATACCTTGAATAAAATAATACAGAAAAAAAAATGGTACGGCACAGGATTTCTCTCGCTTTTATCCTAGTAATATAGATATTTACTAAAAACTCGTAAGATTTGTGAAACGAAATAACAGGTCTATACATAGTCGTAGAAACACCACACCAAAGATAATAGATGAAATAATATACACTGTTACATACTAACTCTACGCCATTAGGAACTAGGAACACTTAAAAAAAAAAATCTTTGTCCATCAAAGAGAATAAGGATCAAATTCATTTTCAAAGAGCTGAATTAAAAAGTAGTAGGATATATATATATATATCCTTTAATGTATAGACCTGTTGTTGAAAATAGCTCAGAAACTATTGGTTTTATTAAAATATATTTCAAATAAAAGATTTGTATTTTTAATAGTACTACAACTTTACAATGATAATATATTTCGTATGTTAAATAGTTGCGGAAAAATGATGAAAATTGGAAAATTACCCCTATGTAAAGTCATTTTCGCGAGAGTTGTCATCTTGTTTATAATAATAAACAGTGTATTCAGAGAAAAATTAATTAAAATGATTGGAACGACTTAAAAGAAAATATTTTTCCCCCCTTCACTAAACTACCCTTAAATTTAGGGTTAGACATATAATTATGAAAACCCTCGGGGTACCTTATGAAAACCCCGGATACCAAGTTAGAGCCCAATTTGTAAAATCGTTTCAGCTCTAGTCTGAGATACAGAAAGACAGACAGACGGAATCACGAAAACAACTTTTTTTGTTTCTGGGCGTCATGAAACATTAACATTTATCAAAATATGGAGTTAGAATTTTTTGACGATCACAAACTTTCTGTCTGAGGTGTCAAGAGAAAGTAAGTAATCACATGAGATGGAGTTGATACTTACCGATACCTGGGAAACAGGAGAATCCTAGGAAAGTCAGAGAACTTTGAATGACAGGGAAGTCAGAGAAAAACAAAAGTAATAGACATATTTAAAGCCACGGTAATGTTATGATATGTTTTGTTATAGCTTGTTAAATACAAATGTACCAGTTCAATTTTTGTAAATATAACGTTATTTGATATCTAAAAAGGTTACAACATCTACCTTCACGTATTCATACGTCAAGTCATGTGATCTGTGACCACTACTCTTGATGGGTATTATAAATACCTTTTAAATAACAGTAGTAATATACTATACTGTTATCAATTTTGGCCGCCACAAATTATGTTTATATTTTAAGAAATCTCTTAGAAAATTTGTTTATAGCGTAATGTCACACAGTGTAAAATCTATATATTTTTACAGGTGACTTGGTGGTCTAGGGGTAAGGTGTCAGACTTCTATGCTGGCGGCCGGGGTTAAATCCCCGGTACCGGCATAAATTTATTTGATTACCAAACCCTTCCTTCACCTCTGACAAGACATCTTGTGAATGTGGGGAATGCCAGGCCTCCTCCGTGGTTCGGATTCCACGTCACATTAGCGTAAGTGCGTATAACCCGAACGGGTAGTAAGACGTGGTGCTAATAATAATAATAATAATAATAATAATAATATATATTTTTACAATTCATGCTCTTTCACAAAAACTGGTAAGATATTGGTATCCATGACTAATTCAAATTCTGTTGTCCAAAAGTAGGACAGCTTACCACTTTTATAAAATAAGTACAGAAATAATGGCAAATATTTGGCAACCTAAATCATTCAATCTACAAATGATTCAATCTACAAATGATTATATCCATCAAACAAGTTTCAATACAAAACAGAAGAAATACTCTCCCACATTAAAGGTTTGCTGGTTAAAACTGAATTATATTTAGTGTTTTTCTGGTCATTTGAAACCGGTTTTTTGAGTATAAGTTCTTGTTTGGAAATGGATTTATGAAATACGAATTTGTTTACTAATACTAACGTTTTTAAATTTTTAAAATACTGTTTTAATTAATTATTAAATGACAACCACACATTCGTATATTTTCTCTCGTACAATACCATATACATAGCTTGTATAATAGATTCTCAAAAATAAAAATAAATGTTATCAATGTAATAAACAAAAACTGGAAAAACGTAGGCAGCACAAATTGTTTATCATAAGTAAACCGTTTTTTTATCACCGTGTCTTACTAGCTGTTCAGATTATACACACATGTACTAATTACGCTAATAAGCTAGGGATGAGGAAGGCTAAGTTTAGATAAATTCTACCCGCATTTTCGTGAAGGGAGAGTGGAAAACAATTTTGGGAACACACTCATTACACCTGACCAGGATTCGAACCCCATTCTCCCTGTCATCGGCAGTCTAGCCTAACTCAAAAGAGGTCAAGTGGCCATCGGGGCAAGTATCAGTCAATTATCATTAATTTCAGCTCTAGAATAAAAATCACGATTACACCGCGACCACGGTGAACTGGAAAAGTCGGGGAATTTCAAAACCTACAAATCCAGAGTTTAAGCCGAACTGAATTCGTGGTTGTGAATGGTTGTTTAGTTTCTCGGCCCTCTTTAAGGGACTGCTGGTGCATTTATTAATGTTTTCTTGTCTTATTATTTAATAGCTCGTTTCACCCCCTCGGTAATACCTGACTAAGATAGGCAATACACATTATAAAACCAGCCATCACATCGTGGTGGTGTTTATTGTAGTTTACGTTAGAAAACAAAGGAATTGAGACTAGTAAAACAGTTCTACTATGTTTTATAGAAAAACAATTGAAATATAATTATTTTAAAATGAAAACCTTATAAAATTTATTCTAATCTTTGTCGTCTTGTGAAGAATACGTAAAACCGCACTTGGATATGGTTTATGGTTCAAGCGTAATCTTTTATCCACTATCCCGGTTGATCGGTTGTAATACTCGCTCTAAATTTGTAAAGTAGTTTTCTGATAGTCAATACTGAACAATGATGCGCTAAACTAAAATAATAAAGACTCTTTACAACCCAAATGGGTAGTAAGACGCGATGCTAAAAAAAGAAGAAATACGACTCTTTGTTTTTGTGGTTTATATGCCGATTTTCATTTGATTTGTATCATCTCCTACCCGCATCACATGAACGCAGGAAGGAATGCCTATCTGGTTTAAAACAGGGCGCATTGTCAGGCAAAGATTAAAGAAACTTCCGTACCAAGGTGACTGACCTTGCCGGAAAACTTGGGACTATTTATGTAAGAGTGAGTAAATAAAATTATTTCAATGGGCTACTATTTTTTTTGGACTGCGTCTCACTATACTTTCGGTTTGGGTTATGCGCCTTTGTACTAATTACGCTAATATTTTAGGTATTAGAAAGGTTGAAATTATATTAAATGCACCTCCATTTGCATATAGGGATAGTGGAAAACCATTTAGGCAAAAACACCCGACTGTGATATCTGTCATCGGCAGTATATTGCGATAGTGACGCCTCAGCCCGTGCGGCCATTGATACATTAATAGAAGCGGTCGGGGCAAAAACATGCTAACCCTCATTTGATAAAATATTTTAACTGTGATTTCTGGTTGTATAACACTTGAACTACAAGTTGATTTTATAGTCAGTCAAGACCTTGACGATGACTAATATCCATGAATATTTTACTTATTTTTTATATTTAGATTTTAGGATCTTATAGACGTTTAAATAGTGAAAATATGCCATCTAAATCAATGAGGGTTACAATGTTTTTGCCCTGACCCCCTCAATCATTATTTTGGAATAGGAACGAGTAAGGTAAAGTCTTACGAGGAATTTATCACCATTAGCTTCGAGAGAGAGCTGGAAGCCATTTAGAGAAAAATATCCTTAGTACTCATGACAGTTACTCGAACCCCTATCCCCTCGTACGACCAGGGATGTGGTTTGTAAAATGTTATTTCAAGTTCAAGAAATGTATGTGGAAAAACTCGAATGGGCAGTCAGTATTGAATGGCTGCTGATGGAAAACGGTTTGAAAGGAAATCCAATAGGTTATTGCATGTTAGGATGAGTGTGGATTGAGTGTCAAAGTAAGTATATGAAGGTAGAGTGTGAAGATCAAAAGTATAGGTAGGCCATGTAAGACGTGGCTAAATGTTGTAAACTAATGTAGAATAAAAAAAAATTAATGTTTTAAGAATAAAAGAGCATGTATGACTCGATGTATAAAGGATGTTGTTGAAGCGAAGAGAGTATCCAAAGATAGGGAATTGCGGAGAAAATTAGTGAGGAGGTAATAAGCACGGAGCTTTTTTTAAAATTATATGCACAGCTTCTTGCCTACCCCATAAGGGAACGGCGTTATTAGGTAGGTGTGTGGCTATGAAACAAAAGTGAATCGTTTTAGATGAAACCATCCCTGGAAAGAGAAGCGCTAACGCTCGTGTCAGGGGACTGAAGTTCTGTTTATAACTGTACTTGTACACTGTATGAATATGCAACTCTTGTGTGCTGTATCGCCCTGGCGGAACGTACCGAACTACACTTATTTCCTTATTCTGCGTGCGTTTCTTCCCTTCCCTAACAAAAAAACTTTATCTAACAAACATGGCTGGCGTACAGAATTTCAAACAGGGTTCTCCGTCTAGTACAAAAACATTTACAAAAATTCATCTTAAAAAAAAAGTACTATCACCCGTTCGGGTTGTACGCCGAGAAGAATTCTACATTTCCTTGAAAAAAATAAAGAATATTTGCGATCCGAAACTTTGGAGCTTTTTAAGAAAATTAAAAACGCTACTTATTAGAGATATTTAACGTGCACTTTATGAACTGCTGATTATACAAGTATACAACTTAAAAATTAACATATATATATATTAATTAATATTAATATATATATATTAAAGAGAGAGAGAGAGCGAATAAACACAGCACCCAGTCCCCCAGCCATTAATTTATCACTGGGAAAGGAGAAACTTTTTTTTCAAACGTACATTTTTCAGGCATTCTGAGTTTTTAGGCTAGCTAGATTTTCAGGAACATTTTAATTTGTGTTTATAGTGTAACGTGCTATTTATTCAGGTAGTAATCACGTTGTGTTCCTTGGTTCCAGCTTTATGTTTAAAATTCAAAATGAATTTTCCAATTAATCATGTATATACATAAATCCTGCACTAATATTTTTATACTATATCTTGCATTGTGCTGATTTAGTTCATTCTTGTAAGAGGGTTACTTATTAGAGCGTTGAGTTGTATTGCAAAAGTTTAAAAATTGCACATAGTTGGCCGAGCAAAGCGAGGTTTTTTTTAAATTTGATGATTTGGCATTTTACCTGTCTGTATATCCGGATGTTTTTCACTTGATGACTGTAAAATGCGTGAACCCATTTTAGATAAATTTGGCAGGAACATCCTTTGAATCCAGGCCGATAAACTTAGTTTTTCTCTTTTGCTATCCTACCAAGATGGCGACCACTCAAAAAATATGTCTGTAGGTTTGTTTATTCTACGATAACTGCCAAGGGCATTGACAAATCTCATCCAAATATGTCAGGTACATATTTTTTGAACTTGGGCCGAACGATATATGTACATATTTTTTTCATCTGGCTATCCGTTTAACTATGGCAGCCGCTCAAAGTGTTTTTCGTTTAGTTGACAAGCTTATCTGAAGGGGATTTGAATTTATAGCTCAAATCTATCTATATTGAGTTCATAGGGCTTTTTTTTAAATTCTAACATATTGTGAGACTAACTTCTTAAACCACGCTAGCCTTGGTTAGTTAAATATGTTATACTGTTGAAAATATTATTAATTTGTTTTCTGTCTAAAACTTTATCACCAAAGGAAAATATCAACTTCAAATCCAAGGATAATTTATAGGCGACATTTAAACTTGAAACACAAAGAGAAAGTTTAAGAAAAGTGAGGGAGCAAGCTCTACTGATCGCAACTAGTAAAATTACTAGTTTGAGAAGCGATTTGTTGACTTTAAAAATATACATTTCACGTCAAATGAAGGAAAAAGGTATAAATCTGAAGCAAAGGTATATAAAACCTTACCGTACACTTGAAGTTTTTATGTTTTTAAAATTATTAAAAGATCATATTGACTTATTTTTAAGGTTTTTTTTTACAGGAAACGTTGCGGTTCAGAGAATGATAGTAAACATATATCTAGACTTCCTCAAACAAATCAATCAGGTTATTTTTTAACAGTCACGTAACATTGATTTTTGAAAGATAATTGAGGATTGTTTAAGCTGTTCCTAGGTTTCAAATTTGTTATTCGTGTAGTATATATTTCTCTCTGAGGACTTGTTCCCTCCAAGTAATAATTCTTTAAAAAATGTGTATGTGATCTCTTTATCCCTGCTCCACGGGCGGTATAAGATTTAAATGAAACTAAACCACAATTTTACATCACAACATTTTTGATCAGTTTGTGTATTTCTGTTGTTTTTTTTTAGTTTTTTTTAGAATATTCCAAATAATAACCATGCACATAGAAAGAATTTTAATTGCGTATTTTTCCAACTTTGAATATTAAATTTTGCTTGAAAAAAAGATAAAATAAAACCGTATTTATTTTTGGAGAGTTTGATGTAATGTTCTCGTCGAGAACTGAAACTATAGTAAAATACGAAGATATTTTTAGTAATAAAAACCTGGCTTACTTTTTTGGGTTAAAGTAACTTTTCAATGGTTCTCGTAAAAAATGTAAAAATAAACAATATTTAAAAATTTAATAATAGCCTCTGCATAGTTAATCAGTTATATTTCGAAATTTTTTTAGGCTATTAGAAAATTCGTATATTATTTTTTAATTAGTCTTCTTGATAAGAAAATGTATTTGAGACGAATCAAATAAGAATTGTCCCATTCTTAAATATTAATTTACTTTGTATATTTATTAAATGCTTCCAGTCATCAAATATACTTCTTTTCCTTCTTTTGTCTTTTGAAGAATGTGGCAAATCTCACAACCATGCTATTAGGATTGAAGTTACTGTAATTTTTTTTATCACCACGTCTTACTATCCGTCCGGGATATACGTCTTTGTATTGACTACACTAATATACTAAGGATTGATAAGGTTTAATTTAGAGAAAGTATACCTGCATTTGCGTGCGTGGAGGGTTAGGGTAAAACCATTTAGGAAAACCACCTTTATTAAATCCGACCGGGATCTAACCCTTATCTCCCCGTTTTCAGAAGTTCAGTATAACACGAGAGTAGCGCCTAAGACCATGTGACCACAAAAGCGGATAGCTGTTTTGTTTTCATAAAAAAAATATGAGTAAATCAATATCAAACATTGATTAAAGATCAATACCATACTCTAATCATAAGGGAGCGTTGCAGAACAAATATTGCCTTATGATCACATGAAATTATATTTGGAAACATTAAGGCCGTCGGTCTCAAATCTTTTGCAGAGTTTGACCCCATTCTTTCCTTCTGAGACCATCGTGACGCCTTGATAACTTACAAGCGTTCAAATACCAGATTTTAAATTATTATTCTCACTTAAATTTACTGATTGTCCGGGCTCTCCATATATAGCTACTCATATGGTGTAGGTAGAATTGAGAGGGAAAAAAAAAATTCTTATTTGCATTGAGGGGGAAGAGAAAATCACCCCCAATACACCCGGCCAGAATTTAAATCCTGATCTTCCCTTCACCTACAAACCAAAAGATGATGAAATTAAGCCCAAGTCTTCACCGAGGCTTGTTTTAACTATTATACATTGTTTAAATGAATGGGGCTTAAGGTGGGGATGTAAAAGACACGAATAAATACCGTTACTTTTGCATTTATACTTACCGCTCTCTATAGCTTGCTTTCAAGGGATTACAAGCTTTTACCGCTCCCTATAACATGCTTGCAAGGGATTACAAGCTTTTACCGCTCTATAACTTGCTTGCAAGGGATTACAAGCTTTTACCGCTCCCTATAACTTGCTTGCAAGGGATTACAAGCTTTTACCGCTCTATAACTTGCTTGAAAGGGATTACAAGCTTTTACCGCTCTATAGCTTGCTTTCAAGCGATTACAAGCTTTTACCGCTCCCTATAACTTGCTTGCAAGCGATTACTAGCTTTTACCGCTCCCTATAACTTGCTTGCAAGCGATTACAAGCTTTTACTGCTCTATAGCTTGCTTGCAAGGGACTACAAGCTTTTACCGCTCCCTATAGCTTGCTTGCAAGGGATTACAAGCTTTTACCGCTCCCTATAACTTGCTTTCAAGGGATTACAAGCTTTTACCGCTCCCTATAACTTGCTTGCAAGGGATTACAAGCTTTTACCGCTCTATAACTTGCTTGAAAGGGATTACAAGCTTTTACCGCTCTATAGCTTGCTTTCAAGCGATTACAAGCTTTTACCGCTCCCTATAACTTGCTTGCAAGCGATTACTAGCTTTTACCGCTCCCTATAGCTTGCTTGCAAGGGATTACAAGCTTTTACCGCTCTATAACCTGCTTTCAAGCGATTACATGCTTTTACCGCTCCCTATAGCTTGCTTTCAAGGGATTACAAGCTTTTACAGCTCCCTATAGCTTGTTTGAAAGGGATTACTAGCTTTTACCGCTCCCTATAGCTTGCTTGCAAGGGATTACAAGCTTTTACAGCTCCCTATAGCTTGCTTTCAAGGGATTACAAGTTTTTACAGCTCCCTATAGCTTGTTTGAAAGGGATTACAAGCTTTTACAGCTCCCTATAGCTTGCTTTCAAGGGATTGCAAGCTTTCATCGTTCTCTATAGCTTGCTTGCAACGGTTAACAAGGGGTGGTTACTAAAATGTTGCCCGTGCCTTTAGCATTTAACTCGATAAATAGTATTTCATGGGTAACAGAAAAAAGTCTAGCAACTAATGACAGATTTAATCATTTTATTCACCATCACGGATTTAACCTAGCAGTCGAGACTGATACAACCGCATTCAACAACTCTCTAGTTTTGCCGCGGAGGGTGTACACGCACCCATCGTGCCAATTAGATGGTCCGAGTTTTTGGCGTCGAGTGTCCGGCCGGCCGGCGTTCTACCCGTCTTGAATATTCAAGGCCCAGCCAGAACTTTTCCGTGCTCAGGCCAATCTTTCGTCGCATTCTTTTCTTGTTTTATTTCGTTTCTTTGTCGGCGTGACCCTCTAGGCATTTTGGTAAGCTACCAGCTCAGACTAGACAACTAGAAGAAAATAAAAAAATGAAACCTTGGGTGTTTGGAAGTTAACGTGACCTTAAGTTCGTATTTTTTGCAGTTATTATAGCAAAAAAAAAATATTTGTGCAAAGTAAATAAAATATAGCTTGCACAAGCGTCGCAAGCTTTAATTCATTTGGGAGGGTAAGTAAAGAGGGTGAAAGACACATGGAGCCCAGCCCATCTTCCCCTTAAAAAATAAATTAAAAATTATATCCTGTCAAATGAATAACAAAATAAATATAATTGAGTTGATTAATTCTGTAATTAATCTAAAAAAAAGTTACCGTAATTTGTTAAGCTGGAGGAGACGAGTCCCCCCTCCGTCCAACAACCCTCAACCCACTAACGATGCCCGTGATTGTTACAATATGTACGTTTAGTTTAATTTTCTTCACATAGTAATCTAAATATTCCTTGAATACGTGTCATGGGCCTGGTTGCATCTCACGTTCGCTTCCACCCGACCGGGGATGGGGTTAGGGGGCTGCCCAAGACGCCGGTTTGAGGGGGCCGCCAAATAAAGCACCAAACTAAGCTAAGCGTAACAATCGTTCACTTTTTGATGCAAAGACGATTGACCCTTTTCATTTGGCGCGAAAATGCAGAGCCATGGGAACAAAGGGTTATCTTCAATCATTTCTATTGTTTCGCAATTCTATTTTCGGAAACGGTTCAAGAAAAGAAGCATGTTGATTAAGTTATACTTTTTACATACACACCTCCTATATAATTTTAACATTGATCAAAAATATCGAATAAATTATTATTTTTCAATCGAAAACTGGTGGCTTCATAACAAAAAAAATAAGAAAATGTAAAAATTAATAAACATCTATACTTTTTCTTAGAAGGGGTGTTGAAAATATTAAAATAAGAGTTTCACTCGTCCTCGAGAAAACTGATATTTCCAAACGTATGGTTTTCTCCGCAAGACTTGTCCAGTAGCTAGCAACATCTACGGTTTCCGTGACCCATCTGTTCTTGTTGGCGCGGAAGGATACGTTGGTCGGTTGTGGAGCCACGCCACGACTTTAACCCTCCGACCAACCAACCCACAAAATAGGTTTTAGACCTGCATTCGACAGGGCCTTAACATACAATTTGAATTATTGGTATAGCTTTTTGTTGTGGCTTAAATAGGCTACAGTTACACTATAAAAAGTTATTTTACATCCGTCATCTTGGAAAATGGCAACCTAAAATTGTTCTTGACAATATCTCCCAAACCGTTCACTCTATCAAAGTGTTTGTCATAGTAAACAATAAATAGGAGAACATTGTCTACGAAACGTGTAATCTCACAGTGAAACATAAATAGGAGAACATTGTCTACGAAACGTATAATATCACAGTAAAACATGAATAGGAGAACATTGTCTACGAAACGTATAATCTCACAGTGAAACATAAATAGGAGAACATTGTCTACGAAACGTATAATCTCACAGTGAAACATAAATAGGAGAATATTGTCTACGAAACGTGTAATCTCACAGTGAAACATAAATAGGAGAACATTGTCTACGAAACGTATAATCTCACAGTAAAACATAAATAGGAGAACATTGTCTACGAAATGTATAATCTCACAGTGAAACATAAATAGGGGAACATTGTCTACGAAACGTATAATCTCACAGTGAAACATAAATAGGAGAACATTGTCTACGAAACATATAATCTCACAGTGAAATATAAATAGGAGAACATTGTCTACGAAACGTATAATCTCACAGTGAAACACAAATAGGAGAACATTGTCTACGAAACGTATAATCTCATAGTGAAACATAAATAGGAGAGCATAGTCTACGAAACATATAATCTCACAGTGAAATATATATAGGAGAACATTGTCTACCAAACTTACAATCTCACTAGTGAAACATAAATAGGAGAACATTGTCTACGAAACGTACAATCTCACAGTGAAACATAAATAGGAGAACATTGTCTAAGAAACGTATAATCTCATAGTGAAACATAAATAGGAGAACCTTGTCTATAAACCGTATAATCTCACAGTTAAACATAAATAGGGGAACATTATCTACGAAACGTATAATCTCACAGTGAAACATAAATAGGAGAACATTGTCTACGAAACGTCTAATCTCACGGTGAAACATAAATAGGGGAACATTGTTTACGAAACGTGTAATCTCACAGTGAAACATAAATAGGAGAACATTTTCTACGAAACGTATAATCTCACAGTAAAACATAAATAGGAGAACATTGTCTACGAAACGTATAATCTCACAGTAAAACATAAATAGGAGAACATTGTCTACGAAAAGTATAATCTCACAGTGAAACATAAATAGGAGAACATTGTCTACGAAACGTATAATCTCACAGTGAAACATAAATAGGAGAACATTGTCTATGAAACGTATAATCTCATAGTGAAACATAAATAGGAGAACATTGTCTATGAAACGTATAATCTCATAGTGAAACATAAATAGGAGAACATTGTCTATAAAACGTATAATCTCACAGTTAAACATAAATAGGGGAACATTGTCTACGAAACGTATATTCTCACATTGAAACATAATTAGGAGAACATTGTCTACGAAACATATAATCTCACAGTGAAATATAAATAGGAGAACATTGTCTACGAAACGTATAATCTCACAGTGAAACATAAATAGGAGAACATTGTCTACGAAACGTATAATCTCACAGTGAAACATAAATAGGAGAACATTGTCTACGAAACGTATAATCTCACAGTGAAACATAAATAGGAGAACATTGTCTACGAAACGTATAATCTCACAGTGAAACATAAATAGGAGAACATTGTCTACGAAACGTATAATCTCACAGTGAAACATAAATAGGAGAACATTGTCTACGAAACGTATAATCTCACAGTGAAACATAAATAGGAGAACATTGTCTACGAAACGTATAATCTCACAGTGAAACATAAATAGGAGAACATTGTCTACGAAACGTATAATCTCACAGTGAAACATAAATAGGAGAACATTGTCTACGAAACGTATAATCTCACAGTGAAACATAAATAGGAGAACATTGTCTACGAAACGTATAATCTCACAGTGAAACATAAATAGGAGAACATTGTCTACGAAACGTATAATCTCACAGTGAAACATAAATAGGAGAACATTGTCTACGAAACGTATAATCTCACAGTGAAACATAAATAGGAGAACATTGTCTACGAAACGTATAATCTCACAGTGAAACATAAATAGGAGAACATTGTCTACGAAACGTATAATCTCACAGTGAAACATAAATAGGAGAACATTGTCTACGAAACGTATAATCTCACAGTGAAACATAAATAGGAGAACATTGTCTACGAAACGTATAATCTCACAGTGAAACATAAATAGGAGAACATTGTCTACGAAACGTATAATCTCACAGTGAAACATAAATAGGAGAACATTGTCTACGAAACGTATAATCTCACAGTGAAACATAAATAGGAGAACATTGTCTACGAAACGTATAATCTCACAGTGAAACATAAATAGGAGAACATTGTCTACGAAACGTATAATCTCACAGTGAAACATAAATAGGAGAACATTGTCTACGAAACGTATAATCTCACAGTGAAACATAAATAGGAGAACATTGTCTACGAAACGTATAATCTCACAGTGAAACATAAATAGGAGAACATTGTCTACGAAACGTATAATCTCACAGTGAAACATAAATAGGAGAACATTGTCTACGAAACGTATAATCTCACAGTGAAACATAAATAGGAGAACATTGTCTACGAAACATATAATCTCACAGTGAAATATAAATAGGAGAACATTGTCTACGAAACGTATAATCTCACAGTGAAATATAAATAGGAGAACATTGTCTACGAGACGTACAATCTCACAGTGAAACATAAATAGGAGAACATTGTCTACGAGACGTATAATCTCACAGTGAAACATAAATAGGAGAACATTGTCTACGAGACGTACAATCTCACAGTGAAACCTTTGGAGTATGATAACCATGTGTAGAGTCTTCTTTCAGATTATGTTTTTATCACGCCCATGTTACCTGGGCTACCTGCCATATTTTGGAGTTGTTAGGTTTGGGGATTATTTTCACATTTTAATAATGTTTCTTACTAACCCCCGGTTATAAAGGGGGGCGCCAAAAAGCAATTCCGCTCGGGCGCAAAATTTACCTCGGGCCACCCTTGCACCCAACCAAAAGAAATCTCTTTACTGTCTAATTTGAAGTAATTCATATTTATATTAATAAAATAAAGAGTTTGTCTGCCGTGAGCATTGCGTGATATCTACCGCACGCATAAATCTGAAATGTTAAATATTATTTACACCTGTGCCCGAACATGTGCATCCCAAAGACGAATTTTTAAAGGTTTAATATATTTTTAATTAATTAAAAAACTTGTTGGGAGCAAGGCAGTAATTAAACTAGAAACATTTCTCCCGGGTAACTCCAGTTTCTTAAAATTAGTGAATAATAAAATTGTATGATCAAATCTCTTTATCCGTCTGATTGGTAATATAGATAGACCTGATTCAATAGTTGTTGCGGTGTAACCACTGCATGACGTCATCTATTGTTGATTCCTGGCGCTTTGTGACTATTCAGAGGTTGGCTTGTTTATGTGTGTTTCGTGTACTAATGTGGCGAATTGAAGACATCATAGAAACGGCGTGACCAGAATACCTGGAAGACAATGTTTTTTTTATTGAGCGTTGTGGTAAGAGGTGACATTTATTGGGTTTTTTTTAATCCAACTGCGTATCATTCACTACTGCCCGTTCGGGCTATACGCAAATGGAATAAGAATGAGGGAGGTTGAATTTAAAGTAAGTGAGAAAGTGAACCCACGTGTTGCGTGGAGAGAGATTGGAAAACCATTTAGGAAAAAACATCCTCAGTACACCCGACCGGTATTCGAACCCCCAACTACCAGTCATCGGCAGTTTAGTCTATTGCAAGAGTGACACCTTAGACCACTCGACCACCGAAGTTGGCTATATTAATTTAATGTAGCGTCAATGAAGAAGGTAGAATTTATATGAGAGGTGCTCGTATTTGTGTTGAGGCTTGGGAAATCGTTTAGTAAATAAATCTTCGCAGACTTAAAGTAGGATGATATTTCAACCCTGACCTTTCCATCACCTGAAAAAGGGGTCATCCATAAATCACCTAACATCTGTTTCTTACCTTTTTTTCTTTTTACCCTCCCTTTTCCATTTAACATCAAGTATAAATTTAGCCTGACCTCCCCGTTTTATGTTCCTTTTCACATCAAGAGTGAAATTAATTATGTTATAGGGAAGCTTTTGTGACACTAAAAGAGGGACTCAGATTTAATACAACTCAGAATTAATTTTAAAACCTATAAGAATGTTAAAACAATATTTTATTAATTTTTATTTGTGAATAAAGATACTATTTTTTTTAACATAATCTAAGTATAAGATCTGTGTTATGTAACCCTGAGTTATAGCCACGCTCCCTCCCATGTAACACCATTTAGATAGAGTTTCTCGGTCCTCTCCTCTCAACAAAGTTAAGTGGTTTATGGATGATCCCAAACCAGACTAAGTGGTCTTGACAAACCAGTTGTATCAGAGAACGGTGTCTCTTTCTGGGATTAAGCTTTAAGTGTGGCGTAAAGGGAGGCTCCGTGAATAAAGCGATATAGGGGCGCATCTTTCACAGCACGGAAATGTAAAGGAGAAATAAATTTCGATTAACTAATCTACAACACTATCAAGTTAATATGTTTAGAGCATCAACCAGAATTGTGCGAACCACTTAAAGTGATGGGATAATTTCCATCTTGCCCTATGCATTATTCCATACCTAAACATATATATTCGTTAATCAAATTTTTTATCATCTCTTCAAATCTTAACAGTAAAAAAACAAAAATCTCCCTCCCTTTATCCTAGTCAACCAATGTTACGATTGTTACCTTTGACCCACGAAATTCCCCAACTTCAAGGATATGACACTAGGTGATATTTCCACCAGCCGCCAATGTAATAAGAGACTCCAGACTCTAATAATAAAAACCGTCCGGGAAAGTAATGAGTCTTAAAGAAAAAGTTAACAAATTGTAAACGTCAGCAGTGGCTGCGTTAACAACTTGCTGCTTAGTATTCAAATGAGGCTGCATGTAAAGCAGACCTGGACAATTGTTTTGACTTAAGTGCCGCATTGAGAATGTTTGAAATATGAGAAGAGGCCACCAAATGAAATACGTTATTTCCGAAACACACAATTTATTATAAAATAATTAAATAGACAACATAAAAAAAGAAAGTCAACACACATAAGAAATAAATAAATGATTCACCAATAAAACAGATATGAATTACTTTTTTACATCTTTAATAATTTTGTTTAATATCAGGTAGGTATGTGCTAAATGACTGTGATTTTATCTTCTACTCTCTTATCTAATTTAGGTGCACTTTCTCTAAAAAAAAACTTCCGCATTATGTAAATACAGAAGAAAGGAGGAATAACCACCAGGCCAGGGATTTGAACCGAGGCCATTTGGTTTTACACGCCAACTGTTCTGCCGGGAAGACCCGAATTGCGCCAAATATTTGACCATCACTAAGGGTTCGAAGAAGGTTCACTCATCCCGAACAAAAATTGCGTTAACTGAAGTTATATTACTTACTTGAAGCCCCGATGAGAAGACGCGTTCTGTGATCTAATCGGCATTCAACCAGCCGATTCAAAACTGATGGGCTTCGCATATTACCTAACAGAAACAGCCTGTAATCCCATTCAACTCCTAATCCTTAACCTAACTTAACCTAACCTCTATTTTCTATTTTGAGCGAAGTCATTATGGATTTAATTTTACCCCGCAGTTCGCGTAACGATATTACCAAGCTCGGATGAGTTGTTCCGCCATTCGTGTGCACTGTACCGTTCGCACCAATAGTGTTCGAGAAGGAAATGATCAAGACACGGACAAGAAAACCAAACAGAATTAATCATTCATCGATTTAAAAAACCTGAAACGGCTTGGTTTTACAGTTGGCGTAATTCGGGTCTGGTCTTGGGAGGTACTTTTGGGTCGACGCAATTCGGGTCCGGTCACTCCCTGAGCCAGGTAGATTGGCCCGCTCCGCCGACTGAGCTATCTATGATATTCCTGTCCCTGTTTAATTTATATTATATTATTATACTACTATAAAGCCACATGGCTGACTCTCACTGACATTAATGTTTACCCACTTCCAGATGAACTAGAAACTTGAAATTGGGCAAACTTATGGCTTTTAGCCTGTAACCGTCAGGAAAATTCCAAAAGGTTAAAAAAAATATTAAAAATTAAATCTCCGAAAAAAGATTCAAAATGGCGGAACAACTTTAAAGTCAGTGCGGACCTTTTAAAGTCAGTGCGGACCTTTTAAAGTCAGTGCGGACTTTTATTTGTAGGTCTCTTGTGGCTAAACGGTAAGACCTATAAAAAATGGCTCTGGAATTACATTAGTTTACATCCACTTGCAAAGAAAACTCACAACGAGAAAAGCGAGTTGTCAGTATATGATTGAATATCACACTGACAAGAAGGGAGGGAGGTCCAAGGTTTATTCTCTTCTCGGCTGTCATTTTTCTTTAGCTACACAGTCACTCCATCAAAATTTCTTTTGAAAACCCATGTTTGTCTAATACTTATTAATGCCCACGCCTTCATATCCAATTGCTAATAACAATGGTGTTAAATGTAATATGTGAATCTAACACCTTAGACCTCTCATCTACCGCCTTGGGCTCCATAAAAGTGAGAGACCGAATAGCAAACACTCCTCTACACGTATTTATGGATTCCAGACTCACCTCGTGTGTCCGCACGACACGGTGTTAAATCATCTTCTCTTGGGACGAAAAATAATTTATAAGCCTGCCAAAGGAAAAGGAAAATAATTAAAGAACGCCGATAGCGTTTACTGGAGCTAACCTCACCTCACGCAAATCTCGTTTACCTTGACAGCGACAAGGCTGGATGGAGATGTGCTCTTAAGGCTATGGCTCAGGGTTTCTTCTAGGGAAACTGACCTTTACGGTTGAATATTTAGTAGATGGGATGATACTTTTAACAGTTTTAGAAGAAAGAATCTTAACAGTCAGGATTACCACCAGAGCCATTTCTGGTGGGTAGATAGACGGGCAGTAGTTTAGGGGAGTTTGGTTTGATTCTGGGTGGTGCTGATGAAAATATTTACTATCTGTATGCAAGCTCATTCTTCTAACCAATTAGTAGTTCTAAATATCCAGATGTTAGAGCTGAGTGTCGACAGATGTGGCCTTGGGGTAAACTGATCGCCACAGGACCCGATATTCTTGGATTCAAATTCAACTGAGGTTGACATGTTTTTTCTTTAGCAATAAAAATCCGTAGCACAACTTCCTTTGGAGAAGAAGTAAATCTGTCGGTCCCGTGTCGATTTTGGCATGTAACAGGACCCTAGAAGGCTTATTAAGTTACCTTTCCGTAAACAATTGGTTGTCCTTTTGCACCCACTCATAGAAAATGCAGCGTGGAAGGAAACTGGGAACTACAATACTTTCTGATCTCCCCTAGCACGTTACATGAGATTTCTACCAGATGGTGCAGACAGCACTAACCACCCGAAGGAGGTATAGCAATCACATCAAACCAATCGTCGGGTTGTTGACTTAAGATGAGCTGGGTGTTTAATAATTATTAGTTATAAAGGACTAGGTTAAATTAATTTGTAGCTCATTTGTTTTAAATATGAAATATGAATTAAAAAACAAGTATATGGTATAACCCCCTCCCCCCCCCCTTTCCACCAACACATTCCATACCTGTCAAAATAACAATATTATAATGGTGTGACAGGGTGTCCAGCGACCTGGAAAACCTGGAAAACAGGGAATTGTCAGGGAATTTGCTTGGTCAGGGAAAAGTCAGGGAATTTTATTAAATTTCTGGAAATTTTACATTTCGTCCATATAAAGCCTCATATTTTGATTCACAATAGTCAAAATAACACTTTTCTTCTAGTTAATACCTACCTAAAATCACTTTCACAACATTGTCCATGTTGAGCAGACTTATATCACTTCTCAAGGTCAACAAGTAAGTTTTGTGTCTCTCCACCCTTCTGCCATGTGTCTTTAGCCAAAGTTGAGTCATGATTATTCACATGCTCATAATTTGACTAGGTCTACATTTTAAGTAGAAGGAACTAAGAATGACTCTGTCCCACAACTATTTTAAATCTTTTTTGCTTGAGGCAATCTTTTAATGGCTCAATACAATTTTACTGGAATCTATTTTTAACTTAAAATAGTCCATTTCCCAGGAGGTAGAAATTATTTAATCCCTTTATTGAGTGATACAATTTCAGAATGTGTATGTATCTAGAAAAAAAACATACTATTTAATCTGTGATCTTAAAAAATTATTTTGGTTATATCGATAAATAGTAGTCTGGGAAAAAGTCAATTGGATCTGGAAAACCTGGAAAAGTCAGGGAATTAAAAAATATAGTTTGGCTGGACACCCTGTGTGAGTTGTCACCCTCGCACTAGACTGGACTGGCGAAGACGGGGAGATCGGAATTAGAATTTCAGTCCGGTGTATTGAATAGGTTTTGTTCCTAAATGATTTTCCAATTTCCCTCCAGGCAAATATAGGTACACTTCTTATAAAATCTTACCTTTATCATTCTAGCCCATCAGCGCAGTTAAAATGCGTATAACCCGAAAGGATAGTAAGATACGGTGTTAAAAAAACATACAACACTGTTCTTTTTTTCATCACCGCGTCTTACTAACCATCCAGAAAATATGCATTTTAATCTCACTTGTGTTGTAGGGATGAGTAAGGTATAATTTAGAGGAAAATTGCTCGCATTTGCATGCTAGGGGAGTAGGAAACTAACTAGGAAATACTACCCTCAATATACCAACGGTGGGATTCAAACCTGACCTCCCTGTTTCCGACAAAACCAGACATTTAGCCTGCGTGACCCTCCGATGCGAGTGTATTTGTTAATTTTTTAAATTATAATTAAATAGTTAACATAATGCAGGGCTGATTCACAACTGAGAAAACCACAAAAATCAAGGAATTTGATGTGATAGTTTAAATTTTCACGGGAATTTTTACGATAATTTTTGAAATATGAATTAGAATAGCACTGAAAGATTCGTATTTAATGATTCTCGTGTTAATAATTAAATATAAACAGGTTAAAATTTTTATAATTGGTTATTTATTGTATTGCAAAAAATCATTAAATATCCGATTTTCCAAATCTATACCACAGATTTCTTACAATTGGACATATCTGACGGCTTGAAATTGTTACTAGATTTTCTTTCGCGTATTCTTGCGTCAAACCATGTTATCTGCAGCTTTAACTTTTGATGGATATTATGAAATAACATTAATACAATTTTGGAATGTTATCACTGTTGACCGCAAAAAATATGTTTATATATTTTTTAAAGATGTTTCTAATGTCAATTTGTAAAAAAAATAATCAAAGCATTCCACCTTTTAATAATTAATATTAACTTTTTTAAATGATATGATTGCATTTAAACAACCTCTTAACCCCCTTTTCAATGTAAAAATAAATGTATTTAATAAGTGTTGACTTGAGGTTATTCTCCTAGTGGTGTCTGTGACTAGCGGCCTACTGCGGACTGTAGTTGTTAGTTTGGTTGTCATGGTAACAAGCAGCAGCACTGGAGGGGAAGGGAGTGGGAGAAAGAAGTGAGAAGGAGAGAGATTTCGCCGTGTCGGTACAGAGATCTCACAACATCCCGCCCGGGCAAAGGAACGTGAGGGCGCGGCGCCCAATACTGCGGGCCCATATCACTGGGAGCATTTGACCCGTTTACCCGGCGGTAAACCTTTTATTTCCGATAACATCCGAGCTTAGATTGTGGTGTCAATTAACGGTGCGGAAATTTCCGCAGGACGATCTTTCGAAACGAGTATTAAGATGATTTCCACATGTGTTACAAATTTCGAACGCGTTGGGTTGTTTTAAATTTGAATTATTCAAGATGTAATATATTTATTGCGTTCGCTTGAAAGTGACTTTTTTTAAACGTTAACAAGTTTTTTTAAAAGTGTGTATCAGAATCGTTAGAAAAAAACATAAGACATTGCGCATTTATTAAACATTAAACAAAGCATCATTTCACATCAATTTATTTTTCTAAAAAATATATATGTAAAAGAAAACCTTAGCAAATGTTTATTCTGCACAGTGAAAAGTTTTCAGAGTGAAATGTTTGAATGCGCCTGGATGATACTCACGCATCACTTCTAATTTTCTATCTTGACAATTATTATAGCTAGTTGGATATATTTTATTGAGCTGTTATACAAGTGAAGTTTTAATACGGTTAACTAGAGAAAGAAATTGCTGGCAACAAACTAAAATTGTTGTAAACTAACACTTTACCCCAAAAACTTAAGATAATACTCACCTATTTAACTACTGATAAATTAACTGGTGGTGCTAGTGTGAAATAAATGGTTGTGAACAATATTATTAATATTTTGACTTAATATATACATATTATAGTAAATTGCTATTTATTTATGTATGTATATAAGCTCCTATTTCATTAAAAGTGTGAAATTACGACGCTACTTCAACCAAAGCGATACTCTAAACTCTAGTAAATAAAAGTAACTCAAATACACTCATTTTCTCAGTCTCCAAGATGTGAGTTGCGTTGAAACTTCACTTTGTTTTTCGGAAATAAGATTGCCAAACATTTATAATATACAAATTATGTTATTGTTTGAAAGTCAAATACTATAACTTACCTCCTATCAATGAAATATCTTACATAATTAATCCTATCTTGTCAAAGTTGTGTTTATTGTGATATATATTAATAGAAAAGTTGATACTTTAAATTTTATTTTCAAAAAGTGATCATATAATTATAATGTAAAAAAAAAATATTTGTGCTAAACGTCGTTTAAAATGATGGCTCGCAACAGTGGCGCGCGCAATGTAAGCACGTGTTGCAACAAATCTGACTGTTGTAACAATATTAACAATAGAAACCGAAGCAACAATAGCAACGGCGAGCCACCCCCTGTGTACTTTGATGAGTCTATTCTTCACCGCATAGCATTCACCGTCTGGCATACAGCCCTGCATTTGGAGAGCGAGCAGGTTCGGATCATTCGAATACTTGGAGCTGTGCTTTTTTAAAATGTTTAATACCTTACCTATTTTTTAATGTTTGATACTTTCCCTATTTTTTAATGTTTGACACTTCTTCTATTTTTTAATGTTTGATACTTTCCCTATATTTTAATGTTTGACACTTCTCCTATTTTTTAATGTTTGGCACACTTTCCTTATTTTATAATGTTTATACTTTCCCTCTTTTTTAATGTTTGATACTTCCCCTATATTTTAATGTTTGACACTTATCCTAATTTTTAATATTTGATATTTTCCCTCTTTTTTAATGTTTGATGCTTTCCCTCTTTTTAATGTTTGATGCTTCCCCTATATTTTAATGTTTGACACTTACCCTATTTTTTAATATTTGATACTTTACCTCTTTTTTAATGTTTGATGCTTCCCCTATTTTTTAATGTTTGATACTTTCCCTCTTTTTAATGTTTGATGCTTCCCCTATTTTTTAATGTTTGATACTTTCCCTATTTTTTTAATATTTGACACGTTCCCTGTTTTTTAATGTAAGGTACTTCCCCTATTTTTTCCTCCTTAGTCATATTTTGGTTTTCATTAACGCAATGCATTTTCTCACCCTACCTGCATTTTTCAGGTTTATTCCAATCTATTGGTACATTTTTTGTATTTCTCTATTATTTGTAAATCTCGCCTTATATTAAGTATTTAACAAGTGGTTTGGTGGTTCGGAAGCATAGACATATTTCTTTATTTATAAGTATTTTTAAAAGGTCACTGGAAATATTAATAGGCCTACTTTAATTAAATAAAATCATTCCTTGACAAAATAATATGTCGTAATTAGGTTTTGTTAGACTGATATAAATTAATCAAATTTATTAAGTGAAACAATGTTGTGATAATAAATACAAGGGAAGCAATTTTTTTTTTAATATTTGACTATTAAATCTATTTAAAGCACACTGAAATTGATTTGTTCCCCAATCTCAACATTTGTATGGTCAACTTTAGTGTCAAATATGGAAATTAACTATTTTTCGACATTTTCAACCCTCCCCCTGACCTTGGCGATTTGGACATCACAAGTGGATTAAGTGTTTGATAACTATTTCATAAAAGAATATAATGTTTTAAAAGTTGGTTTATTTATCTTAACTTGATAAGTGTAGCCCACTTCCCTATCAACCTTTAATGTGTCAAACTTACTACCTCTTATTTTTTGGAAATTTGGGGCCCCCTTGGACCTGGCAAGATGGGCCTCAGATATTAAATAATCATTTAACTATTTTTCGTTCTAAGACATAATTATGTGTTAACAAAGTTTTGTCGATTCTGTTAGAAATAATTATATTTCTAAGCTATTAAGTGATATATATATATATATATATATATATAAAGTGACATACATATATATTTATATATATTAAGTGATATACATATATATTTATATATAGAGTTTGAATTTATATTTAATCAAACTTTAACTTTAGGCCTATATATATATGGCCTCTTATTGTTTTGATAATTAGGTCATTTATTATAAGTCAGGATTGATTCTTTTTGCGTTCCTTTGGGATCCAAATCCCACCAAACCATTTTTTCAGAAATTATTTTGGCCAACATCTAACTGATCCAACTGGAATCCAAGGCATTAAAAATTATATATACATATATTTTTTATCATCGCATCTTAGTACCTGTTTAGGCTACATGCATATCTACAAATTGCGCTAATGATTTAGGGATGAGTATGGTTGAAATTAAAGTAAGTGTACCCACATATTCATGGAGGGAAAGTGAAAAACCATTTAGGAAAAACCACCTTCAGTACACCCGACCGGAATTCGATATTCTGACCTCCCTGTCATCGGCGCGGTGGTCTAAATAGTAAAACATACTGCGGTAAAAACATTCCCAGTGCTTTCAACCGGGATTGAACTTATAGAGGTGGGGGGGAAGGGGGGGAGAACACGTCAGTTGAACATGCTGAGCTAACTCTTTCAGCCTCTTTTGTAAGTAAGGTTTAATTTCTGACTAAATCTGTTGTCTTGGCATGTATCTTGGTTTGAATTGAGCCATTGTTTTCGTATTCCGACCAACTTGTCAATAAAAAGGACAATGGGCAATCAAAAAGTACACGTTTTGGCATCAGATTGGCTTTAACAATAGTCTACAAATAGAGGTGTTGGCTAATTCACTAGCACTGTATCGAACTGTCTACACTGCTAATTCTACTAGCACTGTATCGAACTGTCTACACTGCTAATTCACTAGCAGTTTATCCAACTGTCTACACTGCTAATTCACTAGCACTGTATCCAACTGTCTACACTGCTAATTCACTAGCACTGTATCGAACTGTCTACACTGCTAATTCACTAGCAGTTTATCCAACTGTCTACACTGCTAATTCACTAGCAGTTTATCCAACTGTCTACACTGCTAATTCACTAGCACTGTATCAAACTGTCTACACTGCTAATTCACTAGCACTGTATCGAACTGTCTACACTGCTAATTCACTAGCACTCTATCCAACTGTCTACACTGCTAATTCACTAGCACTCTATCGAACTGTCTACACTGCTAATTCACTAGCACTGTATCGAACTGTCTACACTGCTAATTCACTAACAGTGTATCGAACTGTCTACACTGCTAATTCACTAGCAGTTTATCCAACTGTCTACACTACACACTAGGCCTAGTAACATCACATTTTATACTGATCCCTGCGAACTTCATGAGATATACTCTAGAACAGTTTTTATAGGAAGGCAATTAGAAAAGTTAGTAGATCTACTTTAACGTAATCATACGTCAAGTCACATGATCGGAAAATAACACTAATAATTTAGTAAAACGTTATCATTATTGGTCACGAAAAATTGTTTACACTTTTAGCTGTCCTTCGTATGAAAATTGGACAGTTTAGCTTGATGGAGATAAAAATAAGCATATGTGACAGTTTGAAAAATGACACTCTACTTTAATGTTTGTCTTTACCTCTAGCCATGTATTCTTAATTTATATTGTTTACAAACTGTACCCACTTTTAAGTATCGATCTTTTGTACATTTTTATCTGCCTTTCATTTATTTGTACATGCGTCATAACGTTCTTTCTTTGGCGATCTGACTGTTCTACATCTGGGATCTGGCGGGTTAAGTTGTAAACACCATCAATATGTTTTTTTCTGTTGATGGAAATGCCAGGGCTCGATTCCCGACCAATTCTACTGGTGTTGTTGTTTACTAAATTGTTTCCCACTCTTTTCACGCGAATGCGGGCACGTTTCCTCTAAATTATTCTCTAATCATTCATACCCAACGATAGTAATAATGGCTCATCTTATTTTATTCGCTTTCCCCCCCCCCTCCCCCCGACAGTTCACTTATTTCTGTACTCAATGTAAATATAAGTAATTTATTTTACTATTTATCAAATAAAGCGAGACCCGCTTCACTGGCCAAATGGTCTAAGGTGTAACTCTCGTGTTAGACTGGCATGCTGATGATGGGTATATTGAGGTTCAAATCCTATCCGGGTCTACTGAAGGTGTTTATTTCTTACATTGTTTTCCACTCTCCTTCCAAGAGTAATTATCATATATGCGGAGATCCTGAACAGGTAACGTGGAGTTAAATAAAAAGCAAAGTGTTTTTATCTTTTTTCATATACAACTTACACTGTTACTTTGTTATATTTCGAATTTCTTGGTAAGTCTTCTTCCCCTTGGGTAGGTAGTTAGAGGAGTCTATCACAAGCTTAGGAGACTCTGGTTTGATCCCGTGTGATCCTGAAAGGAAATGATTACCCTCTCTATACGTTTAGTCTTTATGGACAATTAGTAAATGACCAGCTTCGGTGGCCGCATGGTCTAAGGCGCTACTCTCACAATAGACTAGACTGCTGCATAAGAGATCATAGATCGAGCTCTTTCGGGTGTACTGAGGTGAGCTTTTTATTTTGGTTTTATACTCTCCTTACACGCCAATCCGAGTAAACTTTCACTAAATTCAACCTAACTATTCCACGCACATTAGTGTAGTTAATACATACGCATACAAACCGAACGGTTAGTAAGACATGGTGCTAAAAATTGGTTTTACAAAATGTTTAAACGCGAGCGATGAGTCCTTAGGTTGTGTAAGGGTACAGACAGCCAAACTGGGTGCGTGAGCGAGCGACGCGCTTGAAAGATAGAACTGGTTCTACTTTTCAAGCACACGCTAGAGCCGGAACAGTCTAGTTTACAGGCGCTGACAATACTATTGTATGTTGGTTCATTGAGTGCTAGGAAAACTTTTCACTTTGACATGATATTTGACTGTTTTATAACTATCGATAGGTTTAGCACGCTTGCTAGTGACGGTCTAATTTATTTGGTAAACCATAAACCATACATATATGTGTGTATATATGTATATGTAAAAGTTATATGTTAAAATACTTCAATATTATAATCAAAGTAGGCCTTTACAAATAAGAATCACCATTAGCACAGATAGAGGATGGGGACGCGA
This sequence comes from Timema shepardi, assembly GCA_902151425.1. NCBI lineage: Eukaryota > Metazoa > Arthropoda > Insecta > Phasmatodea > Timematidae > Timema > Timema shepardi. Next base: position 125,710 of record CABFVX010000536.1, on the reverse strand, counting down.
CAAAAATAAATCACTTGTCAAAAACCACCCTAAATTCACTGAGCCAAGATTCGAACCTTTGCCTCCTCGTGAACAACTATAGACTATACTATACTATACTTGCTAATCACGCGCTCGCTCGCCAGTTTGGCCGCCCAGTCGCTCATATGCTCACACTCTTGTCAGTCTGGCCGAACCATAAGTCATGTGCTTGTCTATAAAATGCATGGTAATAAAATTCACGCTAAATACACCAATGGACAGTAGAGAGGGAAATTGATATTTAGTTCAATAAAAAAAGTTAAACAAACCCATTTAATTTTGCAATCAGGTTTTCGATCTTCATCGTCTGTCGAGAACCATTCCTAAGAGAGAGATCTAGTAATGGTGAAGGCTCATTGTCCGATTTTTGTTGGCCAATAAATGTTTAGCCATCGATATAGAAAGTCCAATAATCGATAATTGAACTTGTAATGTTTTTTGGGCGATGATATTAAGAAATTGAGGTTTTGTGTCGTACAAGAAACCGATCTATTGTGTGTGTGTATATGTATATAATTACACACGTAAACTACGACCTATCACGATTGTTCTAATAGTAGTTTTTATTATAGGCTTACATATTTATAATTCAATTTGTTTGAAATTACTTTGAGTAGTTAGATGCTATATTAAAAATTATTTCAGTTAATTCAGTTATTTAATTGATTTTGAAAAAAAAAACATGTTTTTATTATAAACCGCCAATTTTTTAAATCTTTTTATAACATCGATGTTTGCAGACCATATTTTTCTCACTTCATTGTCACTGTGTCGATGTAGTAATCGATGTTGAACGAATGTTTTTTTATTCTATGTCCATCACTAATAATTATTATATCCTTCATTCCCTGAAGTTTCGAGATCTCGAGGGTCTTTATTGACTGGGTGCAAACTATTCTACCTTCCCACACCCCTCGACTCCCTGACGGTCCCTCCCATTGATCTGTCTCCCGGAACCTTCCTTATTGTAGCTTAGTACACACCCAACATTTTAAAGAGGATTAAATAAGTTATATTCGCTTGCTCCCATTCTACCGGCTTCATAAAAGTATGTGTTTAAAAACATTTATCAGCCTTTAGCTTTATTATACTGAACAATTTTAAGTGTCTTGTTTGGGGAGTAAATTCTATCGATATATGTAAATACCTAAGCCAGGATATAATTATATAGTTTTTAAAAGGCGAGCTTACATAACGCTTCGGATATTCAGCTTTTTTGTTTTGTTCTGACCTGATTTAATATACTTTATACCACTATCGATCAACATGAAACAATATAGTCCGACACTTTGGTTCAGTTGGTAGCGTGTTTGTTTACTGAGTTAAGGATCCCGGGTTTGATTGCTGGCAAGGTCACAAAATGTATCATTTGTTGATTGTGTGCTTAATCTTTCACCGAGATTAATTATCGGCTTGGGGTTGGATGTTGTATTTGTTCTAGATTTAAGCTTGTTTATGGGTCGTGTGCTGAAATAATCAGTCGTTTCTGAAAGTGCACGTTAAATATCTTAAAAAATATAAATGTATACAGTGTGGGCAAAAAGCTCCGCTGCCCCTATAGTAATCAAACACACCAACTATTTCTAGCAATATTTACAACTTACAATGAAAGTTAATAGTCCATTTTTGCAGCACAAACAATTAAAAACACTACCATATAATAATATATTATAATTTTCAATATAGATTAAACTTAAATTTCGACCATTTAAAACAACTAGATAGGCCCCTAAATATATGCCTGCGATATTCACCGTTATTTTAATAGATGGCTTGATTGTGTTGAGATTTGGAACACTTTCTAATAATAAACACTCATATTTATGTAATATGAACATATTTGCTTGAGAGTATTTTTAATAATTAGGATTGGCTATAATGTTTTAGAATGAGGTTTTTTTAATAAACTAATGTTATAAAATACTTATATCAACTCAATTATTGACTAATAATCACTGTAGCTTCAGGGTTTTTGTAAGTGCAGGTATTATTATTGTTGTTATTATAGTATATGTCTAACAAACCCCTTTTTTTCTTTCACAGCACAGCTACGATGCGCCTACAAAAACAACATCGAAAAACAAACAGGTGAGTCAATCTATATAGCAGCTATGTTAATTCTATAGTTTATACAAGCTTCATGGAGTTTATCTTAGTACTAAATAGGGACTACACGAAAAACTTTTTTTTTAGAAAAAAATCTAATTTCAATTTTTTTTTATAGTGTATACAAATATTAACCCACAACATAAACGTGAAAGATTAGAGGTTAATGTTGGAAAACCTTCAATTCCTAATTTTTCAAAGGTAATTTCAGTACCGATGGTTGTATGAACGTGTTATTTATTTTGAGTAAAACGCTTCCACGTCATAATTTGTCATTTTTTACAAATCAATTTAAACAAATCTCAAATCTCTACACATAGCTTAGCTCGGTATACACTTTTACTAACTTTACATATCACTTAGTAAAATGAATTTGAATCTTGGGCCTTAGAAGGGAGAGAAAACATATTGTTAGTACAAAAATAATATTTTAATGGTACCTTAACATATTAGCTAGTGAAACGTTAGTGCTTGTTCAAAAGACACGTTTTTTGTATTGGCTTAAAACTAGTTTGCAGTGAAAAAACAAGGAAGCAGCAGCTGACATTACTAAAGAATATTCACACACACCATTAATAAACTTGCCACACACCCCTTGGAAACACGTACACCAGGTTGAGAACCACGGCTCCAAGACGTCAATCTTCCAATAGATTGGACTGCCTATGATAGGAAGATCAGCATTATATTCACGGTTGGCTGTAAACAGGGTGGTATTTTCTCAAGTGTTTTTCTACCCTGCTTCCACGTACATGTTGGTACATTTCCTAAAAATGCTACCTTCCCCAGTACTAACCCATTATTGTAAATATTCGAATAGTCTCCCTCCCTCCCCAACCTAAAATACTGCTGGCGATCAATAGTTTTTATTGTTAATCAGTCTTACGGTATCATAGGAACAAATTTCAAACTTAAAATGGGAAACTCTATCATAAACGAAAACAAAATTACGACAATTTTGGTCTCGCCTAACAACCATCAGGGTACTCGAAGGCATAAAGCTCTTCCACTGATAAACCGACGCACTCATCATGATACTATTTGTCGAAACTTTACTGACATATAATCGCAAGATTCTTCAAACGAGATGCATTGTTGCAGAAACATCCCGCCAAAGAGCATAGATAGAATAATATGCACTGTTAAAGAAACACTGAGAAAAGAGGAACGCATCTGTCCACCATAGATCATATTAATCCCTTTTTACCCTTCAATAAATTACCCTAAAGGTCATTTTCATGGGATAATGAGAACTGCCATTTTGTTTGTAATATTAAACAATGCTCAGATACAAAACTTATCAAAATTCTTAAAGCTGATTTCGAGAAAATTAATTTGTGCTCTTTTTGCCCTTCAGTAAACTACCTTTAATTTAAGGGCTGGATACCCAATTATAAAAAGAATTCAGATGAACCTTATGAAAATCCCAGATACCAAGTTTTAGCCCAATCTGTAAAATAGTTTCAGCTCTAGCTCGAGATACAGAGAGACAGATGGTATCGCGAAAACCACTTTTGGTTTCAGGGGGTCATGAAACGTCGACATTTATCAAAATATTAAGTTTGTTGTTTTTGATGACCACAATACTTTCTCAACGAGGTGTAGAGAGAAAGAAAAAAAAAAGGGTAATTAGGTCTATACCTCATTTTGATAGGCCTTACTTAATACCCGCCGGTCCCCAAATTAAAAAAAAATCTTAAAACAAATTTTGACATTAACAACTAATTCAAACAACTAGACTCATAAAAAGCGTGAACTAAGGAAGATATGAGGCTCATATCTACTTAGTTTACTGTAATATTATCAAAATTACTTAAGATTGTTTCTGACGGATTTTAATCAACTTATCTGCACCTAAGCATGTGTTTGTGTTAGTGCGCGCATTTTAAATACAACTTTTGTTTCTTAGGCCTTACTACCCGACAGGCCTTGTTATCCGCAGGTACCTATAACGGGTGTTCATTTGAAAACTCTCCACCTAAATATCTCGAAAACAACGCTTTTTGGGAAAAAACGTTGAAGCAAAAGTTGTTTGTTTTTCGGGGGAAGTAAGTTGGGGATGTTAATAATACCTTGTTTGACTATGCTGGCGGCCGGGGTTCGATCCTCGGTCCCGGCAAAGATTTATCTGATTACCAAACGCTTCCTTCACCTCTGACAAGACGTCTTGTGAATGTGGGGAAAGCCAGGCCTCCACCGTGGTTCGGATTCCACGTTAAACTGTAGGTCCTCCATTTCATCTCACAATCACCCTACCATTACACATTAGCGTAAGTGCGTATAACCCGAACGGGTAGTAAGACGCGGTGCTAATAATAATAATAATAATAATAATAATAATAATAATACCACCTTGTTTGACGCTGCTATCGTTACCTTAAGGTCACTTTGATTTTTTTAATAGGACAATGTTTTTTATTACATATTCTTGTAGCTCTAGTCGTAGCATTTTAAAAATGGTGGTGTCAAGCTTTGTAAAGTAAATTTATAAAGGCTATGGTGCTTTCTAAGTTCGCTTTCATATACTTCATTCACGGTAGGAGTTTACCTCTGAAAGGTCTTTTTTCTTTACCAATATCCTACTATATAATAGATTTCTGGTAGGGAAAAAAGTCCTTTCCCAGGTAAACTCCTCCCGTGAACGAACTTTATATGTGCGCCAATAGAACTTTCTCACTTTCGGACATTTTAGATGCAGCCCACATAAAAGTTTATATTTTCTGAAAGACCTGAAAGAGGTTCGTTCACCCGGTGCAGTTGGCCGTTGATCCGTACGGCGTATGAATGTAAACACTATAAGGTCACAAATTGCAATAAATCGGGCCCAGTCTTTTTGTATTTGTCTCGTTTATCGTCATAATTAATCTTAATTGAATAACTCAAAGTAGGATTTTTCTTTGAAAATGTAGCTCTAGACAACAAAAAGGTAGAGCGCACTTTTTGGTTTTACCAATTAGTTCTCGTTATTTGTCAAACGAAATATTATTACTTTATTTTCGTTAAAATATTAATAAACCCGATTTTTACAAACTGGACAAAATCATCTGACACAGTCGAAACAAGGCTCTCGTGTCGGTTCGAAGGCATTTCTTTTTAGAGTTTCCACTCAACCCTTACAAATGACTTCTTTACAAACTCCGCTTAAAATCTCACTTTACGTTCGTTTGTTGTAAGGTCCATCCTTTTTTTTTATTCACAAAACAATGGTAGTGTAGAGATCAAAGCTTCTAAAATTCACTGCAAGCTTTTTGTTGTTGTTTTTTTGATACTCAATAAAGTATCATTTTTAGCTGGTCTTTTCGCTGTATTGTTCTTTTCCTCTTTACCACTCAAGAGGTAACGTTAACTGAGCGATATTAACTGAACATGTTTATCGCTTAGGTTGAAGACAAGTCATAAAATAAACCTTACAATCATCTAGTTGCAAGTTTAGCTCCTGTTGTGAACATTTCAGTGTGAATCATATCAGAAAAAGATGAGTTTTTATTTGCGGCAGTAGCTGGGGCTATTTTTTTTTAAAGAGCCGCAGTGGTTCCAAATGTGTTCGTAAGTGGTGTAAAAAGTTGTTACTTAAGAGAAAGATTTACTCTGATATAAGCTTATTAAAATAGTTGAAAACATCAACTAAAGCTTGGCATAGCTACTTGTATATGGACAAGTAGATTTATTTGAAGCTTTTGTCATTAGTCACTCCTAACTGATATAACATCCACTATAACTGTATGGTCTGTCGTATTGAGAGTTTGTTTACAAGCGGCACAAACACAAAAACAAGGAAACTGAATGAAGATTGCACAAACTCCACCTAAACGCTCCGGTGTGCCGGTGGACTTGGGCAGGCGCGAAGCGAGATGGTAGAAACTTTCCATCATGCGCAGCTGTCACCTACACGCCTCAAAGATACTTGCACCAATAGACATATGCACTTATTATTGCGCAGTTAAACGTTATGACAACACCCAATATCATTTCTGATGGAACTGCAGGTCTTATGGAGAAAAGCTTCATCTTGGCTCACTCTCAGTTAACTGTTGCCAAATCTCATCGCTCTCAGTTATGTTAAGGTTGGTATGCTGGGGTAAGCTACTGGCAACATCGACTAACCAGCGTTGTGAAACTTGTCTTATATTTGAGGGGAGATTGACCACACAAACACTAAAAAATGACAGCGCTGTTTCCCAATAGTAACTATGTAGTTACCTAAGCGAAGAGATCCAGTATAGGACCGATCTAATAGATTCTGAAACAGTAGAGAGAGTCCACACATCACGCTCTTTTCGGTTGACGAGCGTTATATGAACGTGAATAGCTCAAAGTATATATATAAGTTTCATAGTTTTTCAACGTCGTAAACGTGGATCTTTCACAGGAATAGGCGTGTCAAGGTCACAGTTTACTGTAGGACTTCATGCAATTAAGTGGAATTATGTTAGAATCATGGACGGCTGCTTTTTTGTTCAGGATTTTGTTTTATCTATTCTACTTTTTTATCTTTCTAAATAGTGTTTTGGCCTTTCTTATTATGTTTCCTCTCGCACTTAAAAATAACACATATACAAAACATAATTTGTTCTGGTTAGCTAACAATGATACAAAACTCACAATACAATGGTTTAGCTACTGATTATATTATTTATATTTTAATAACACCAACTTTTTTTACACCACCTCTTAAGTAGCCTTTATATTTATATGAATACATTATATACTCTACTATAATATGTTTGAGAACGTTAGAATTTTGGAGTAAATGTACCCGCATTTGCATCGAGGGAGAGTGGAAATCCATTTAGGTGAATACACGCTCAGTAACCCCCTCATTGCGGCCATTTAACAGAGTTACGGAACGTTTTTAGCAATATTTTTTTAAAGCAACAAATTTAAAATATTATTTCATCTCTCATCCTGAATTCGTCTCTTAATCTTATCCAACCGTACGTCTTCAATTTTTCGATTAATGTAGATTGTAATCTCTCAAGAACTCACATGATGGTATCGCTGAATTTTGGACTCTAGTGGTTTACACTCATAGCTCTGATCCGTAAGACTCTGGTTCAATTCTAACAGGGTGCACTGGATTTTCCCTTCAATAATGATGTTCTGCACCATGATTGTCAAAATGGTAAGGCCAGGAAATATGTTTATTAGCACCGCGTCCTACTGCTAGTTCGGGCTACACGCCACCAGGGAATACTCTGACTCGTTGGACACAAAGCTTTGTCTTGCAGGGACTTTCATCAACCTGAAATTATTTAGCCTAGTGGAACAGGATGAAACGGGAGAGTTATAAAAACCCCACCGAAGTTTGCCTGTGTAAGAACCCAGTCGAATCTTCCTTCCTTATCAGAGTTGAGCACCCTAGCGCACACCTAACTCTACTGGTCCATATTTGAAGTCTCAAATTTAAAACAATATTAACATTTGAATATAATTCAGGTGGTCATAATTATATTTATAAAAGTATATCCTTGTAACATTTTCTTAACATGGCTGTGTTATGTGAGAGAGCAAAAGTATGGAATAGTTTTAGAAAATTTAAAATCATAATCTTCCAAATTTTAACTCTGCTTTGGAAACAGAAAAAATGATTGGAATTTTTCTTTTAAGAAAGGGGGATTTCTATTTACCTCATTGAGTTATAGGTATACTTTATTAGAGTGAGGCAAGCAAAGCTAATTATTATTGTATATATTTCGAGTCAATTTTGGCCAATCCTCCACTTACTCCCCGTGGAATGGTTGTCAGGTAGGCTGAAATGCGGAGAGGGATGGTCGGAGGGAGCGTTGAAGTAGTAGTTGTCCTGTAGTTTTAGTTAATTTTATTGAAGGTAGACAATAGTGCAAAATGTGATGTAGTCAGTTATAGTAATGGTTATGTCTAAAAGAGTCACTAGCCCAATCCAGTCCTTCTGTATGCTTACATTGGTGGGCTAGCTCTACACCGAACTGGTGCTTGAGCTACTCAAGTGATGCCATTCAGTTCAACCAGCCCAACTGAACTACTTTCAATCCTCCTTAAGGTAGCCGCCCACCGGGTTGGTGCCGCTCGGACCGCACATTTTAGGGGAGCTTTACCCATTATCCGCACTGATGGCACGGGCGGAGATTTGGTTTGCTCAGCTGATCTTGAGCCAGAAGGTGAGCTTCTTGTTTGCTGGCTCAAGGAAGTACGGTTTCCATTTCGGTTATTGTTGAATTTTTTTCATGTTTATAATTGTGCTTTTGTGAGTGATATGTCACCGTATTATTTAAATATGACAAGCGATGAAGAATTTGTGGCTATTAGCTGCCTTTAAAATGAAGAGGAGAGAAGAAAATGTAGGAAACGAAGATTTAGGGTTCACAACATCATCAGGAAAATACTTATGTTTGACGAATACCACACAATATTTCCTGATCTGGTTGAAGATGACGCCAAAAATTCCGGACAGTGCTTGATTTTAATTGCCTCGCCCGGACTTTCTGTCGAATGGCGGAACGACGGAGTCTTTTGCCGGTGATACCGACGCAGTGGGCGCATCTTGGTAACAAACAATGCTACGAATTAGTTGTACTTTCCGTGTGGTACCGACCCAGTGGGCGCTTACCTTTATAGTTCTAAAGTGTGTCTTTATTCCCATGATTTTGCCTAGTTCCAAAACATTGATACAAATTGAGCTGTTGGTAATAGATACAATCTTTGTTATATTATTACGGGATGTTTTGCATTTGGCTGGTGGACTTAAACTTAAAACACAACAAGGAAGCACGTGTCTGTAGACCTAATGTAATTTTTTTTAGCACCGCATCTTACTATCCGTTCGGGCTATACGCTTAAGTAATAATGATGCTAATGGGTTAGGAATTGGGATGGGTAAATTTAGAGGAAGTAAACCCTCATTTGCGAGGAGGTAGGGTGTAAAATCATTTAAGAAAAAACACCCCAGCTCACCCGACCGAGATTCGACCCTTGATCTTCACGTCCTCACCAGTCTATCTCAACACGAAACTAGAGCGTTAGTTAATTACGCCACCAATGTAACATTAATATAATATAAGCATTACTAGATACTGACACCATTTACATTTCACCAAAATTATTGTAAACATGGCAGACAAGATTACTAGCCAATTTCAATTTCCATTTTCCACATTTAATTTGTTTTTGTTTTTCAAAAAAATTTGGGGGCCTCTTTTAAAAAATGGACATCATAAATCAATACAAAATAAACTATTTAAAAAGGGATGTTGAAATATATAAGTCCAGTCTTGTATTAATAACTAACACAATGACCCGTTCTTTGCACGGCTATAAGCATCACTGAATCTATATCTAATTAGAACGTTCTACATCTGGCTGCCCACTTTTTTTTTTAGTTCCTCATTGTACGACCCTTTACTAGCTATGGTAATCACTAACCAGTAATCATAGTAAATAAATCAAAAGATAAATTAGACATTTGAGACAAAATATTATCTTGTCCACAAACTGAGTGCACAAACAGACACACTCTATTATGAACGCAATTTTTATCTATGAATTAACATAAAATAAGGTAAACGAACAAATAGACATTTGACACAGAATTATGTTTTAAAAAAGAGCATAAAAATTTACTCTGTTAAAGAAACATATTAAATAATAAACATAATGATTTTCATACGAGTATCAGGGTTAACCGATTTATGTCCCCAGAATTTGTTTATTTTAACTATTTTGTCGCTGCTAGATAGGCTATAATTTTTCTTTGGATCTTTAACTTTTGTTATCACAAAGCTGATGTACACCTTTAAGACAATCTTTAGTTTTTAGATTTTTTTACATTCCTTTTTTCCTTTCCAATACAAAACTCCAACTATCTACCATACCAAGTAGGTTTTTTTTTTCTGATAGCTCTTTCCCGCCCTTATTTTTAAATTTCAATTTTTCCAGCTTTTATGGATATTTTAAGGGATACTTTTACAAGATTAGCAGATTTAATTTTTTTTTCTATTTTGAAAAGAAGGTTCTATAATAATTTTGGAAAGCGTTTAAGATATTACCACCATCCCTCTCTTCTTTTTCAGCTCCAATATTCCCATTTTAAAATTTTAAGATAGATTTGCCAAATTTTAATTCTAAACCACATCAAAATGTAGTGTTCTATATTAGTTAATCAATTTCAAGCTCAGGTCTTTTGACTTAATTGTAGAACTTTCATTTTATATCACACCAAAAAGTTTTTTTTTACATTATTCCATTTAATATCACACCGAAAAGTGTTTTATATTAGTTTTGGGAATCTTTATGGAACCTCTTTTCCCCTTAAACCCAAAAACGAAATGCCAAGCACTGTAATGCACGATACACTGACGCAAGTTAATACACGATGAATATTTATTACCCCCAAAAATTGGGTCATGTTTGTTTTATAATGTTTCAGTGGAAAGATACTAGGATTTTTTTTTTCCTGGAATAAACTTAGTCCGACTGAACAAACTGTAAAACCCGCTCCTATGTCATCTCTTCTCGCAGTACATTGTAATCTCAGTGTCGGCGCCACCACTTAACCAACAAATTATGTGTCTGCTTCTGATTTGTTTGGCGGCCACGTGGCGCCCGCTTTTGGCACGCGGCCCCGTCTCAGTAGGCCTATATTTAGCATCTCGTCGGAGAACATCTGTATTTATCAACGAGGACTGGTGGGGCCGAGTCTGTTGACGTCAGGGGTGCGAATTAAAATTGTAAGATGAGGGTGGGAAGGGGAAAGAATCCATACTCAATTTACACTTTTATAATTTCCTTAAATATATTAATGTTTACTAAAACATTGTATTGTTTCTAAATCAGTAAAAATTTAGTAACAGTAAAATGACATTGCACTTTAACTTCTATGTTATGTGTGGAATGCCAGGCCTCCACCGTGGTTCGGATTCCACGTTAAACTGTAGGTCCTCCATTTCATCTCACAATCACCCTACCTTAGCGTAAGTGCGTACAACCCGAACGGGTAGTAAGACGCGGTGCTAATAATAATAATAATAATAATAATAATAATAATAATAAAATAATAACTTCTATGTTACCTTGCAAATAATATGTGATTATATATTTTAGTTAAAAAAGCCTCGAGACAATGGTCAATTCATTTCTTTACGTGAACTGAATGCTATATAAATTAATTTATATTTTCTAGTTATACCGTTTTTTATAAGAAAATTATGAGGTGAGAGAGAGGAAAATGGGGTGAGGTATCCTTGACAGGAATAGTCAAAGTACTTATAATAGAGCTAAAGCAACCTTGTTTCTATAAATCCCCGGTAATTCGCACCCTGGTTAAAACACTTTGGATTTCTACCTGTAAGTTCTCCGGTTTGGTTTATGGAATTCTGCTCGGGGCTTACATAATTGAATAAAATTAGGCCTAAATGGTTCTCCTTGAATGTTGCCAATACAGGAAACTCATAATTTATATGAGTTTAAGTAAACTATTATACTTTGCTTTAACTCACAATCAATACGAGTTTTTTATGCAACGCAACATTATAGTGTTAAAAATATCACAATATTTAACTCGCCAAATTCGTAAAATTTATTCTTTCTCTCAGAAAATTTGAATGTGTAAAGAGTGTTTTTCTTCTCAAATGAAGTCCTATGAAAATATTAAGTCTAAATTTTATAATATATATCCAAACCATAACTACCATCAAGATATGCATTACAAACTTAAATAATCATAAATAGAAGTTGATGTACATTGCTAAAAACACATTAGTTTTTTGCCAATTTTAACGCAAAAATCTATCGAAACGACATTGAGAGGAGAGGAAAAAAATCTCATAAAAATCTGAAATAAACTGAATAAATAGAAAGAAGTATAAAGACGAGTAAAACGTAAGAAATATTACACTAGGAAATTAATAAAAAGGATTGAAAAGAGAGAATTAATTAGACTAGAAGCAGAATCTTGAAATAGAAAAAATAGAACCGCTAATGTTGTTTACGGAAACTAATAAAAAGTTACGAAGTTATTGCAGGAAGTAGACTTGCTCAATCTATGCTAGTAGATTTTAGTCGACTGCAAAAAGATGAATAAATTACACGATAAAAATAGACAACCCTCAGTAGATGATATTAATGACGTAATTTTACTTGGAACCTCACATAGTTAAACAACTGTTAAATGCAATTTAAAATCTCGATTAAATTACTATAACCATAATAATTTGAAATTAAAATTATATACACCTTTAAAATATATTTATTTTAAATAGTTTGAAATAAATATATTGGAAATGAGTAATGACGTCGATTTAATTAGTAGATTTCCCCAAGGAATGTCGATTACATATGTATTCATTTTGCTTGGATGTGTGTTCAATCTAGTCGTCATCTTTAGTTTTACATCGTATAACCCGTACGGATAGTAATATTATTTAGTTTCACAGGTTTAAGATGAACATTAATATTTTTTAAATAAAAAAAAATTGTTTTAGTAAACTCTTTTAGAGGGTAATAAATACCAGTTTTTTTAAATCGCGTCTTACTACCAGTTCGGGTAAATTTATGAAATAATTACTCACATGTGCTAGGGATGAGAAAGGTTGAATTTATAGGAAGTGTGCCCACATTTTTGTGGAGAAAGACGGGTAGTAAGACGTGATCTTAACCATTTTGGAGGTGTAAAGTTATTTTATGTCCAAGAGCAAGAGGATTGGTGACCCTCAGATAGCATTTCCTTATGTCCTAGTCTAATGTGGCTAGCACTAAATCCGACCCTATCCACTGTTTATCTTTATATATATATAATTTTGCACAGCCTCTAAGATGTATTCGTGTGACCCCTGGGGTACGCGTACCCCAGATTGAAAACCACTGGTCTGTACAGTAGGATGTTTAGAGGGAAAAAGGTATTTTAGACACCTATTTCTAATTTTTTTTAACGCGTCTTCAACCCGTCACCGTATGACTTGTGTTAATGGTAGCACATGTGCAAATAGTTTTATTTCTATGTGCTATGTCCAACCGGACTAAGCCAGTTGGATAGTGATAATTATTTGCTTAACTCTCGATGATCAAACCTTATTCATTTGGTGCATATGGCTGACTTCCGGCCCAAAGCGAGACGGGATTAGAAAAAGGAAGGGGCGAGGGAATATAAATATTCGTCTCTTTTAAGTCAACAACTCGACAGTTTATTTGGTGTGATTTCTCTCCATCTGGAGCTGGCCATGCACTAAGCCTCTCTGCCAGTTAGTGTTGCCTGCACTATCTGATAGAAATCCCATGTACAAAGGGAGTTCAAGAAGTTTGGTGGCTCCCCGTTGCATTCCTCACTGAATTTCTAAGAGGGAAAATTGTTTTTTTTTCTGTAAAACTTGAAAAAGACTATTTATAGACCCTTATCTTAGTCTTTTCTGTACTGGCGGCCGGGGTTCAATCCCAGGTCCCGGCACCGATTTATCTGATTATCAAACCCTTCCTTCACCTCTGACAAGACATCTTGTGAATGTGGGGAATGCTAGGCCTCCACCGTGGTTCGGATTCCACATTAAACTTCCCTACCGTTACACATTAGCGTAAGTGCGTACAACCCGAACGGGTAGTAAGACGCGGTGCTAATAATAATAATAATAATAATAATATCTTAGTCTTAACATGGAACAAAATATGATCTATGAGACGTTAATAAACCTTGGATCTGTCTGAAAAAATAAAAACTGTCTAACATCATTATTACCGGGTAACCGACACTTTCCATTTTGACTTGACCCCTGACCTTACTAATGTCTGTTAGATGTGTTGTCTGACTCGTGCCAGGGACTTTATATATGCCCTGTTGAATTTCTCACAGATAATGTTACTCCTGACTACCAATTATTCTAGTTAGCGAAACTCTTTAGCTCCTTCCCCGTTTCGTCTTGTGACGGGGACAGCAGAGTTTAAAGTTTCCTGGCACTTTCCGAAAGACAAATTAGAAGTCGCCCAACTTTATAACGGATGTCGCGAGAATCGATTTGACTGCCTTTCTGTCTCTTGCGTTCCAACCTAACTAGCGACGGCGTTGAATAAAGGATGTAGAAGTGACGACGATATTCGACGAGAAATTACACCGAGGTGCTATTATTTTGGTTGGAAGATCTATGGCGTAATTATATTCACAAACTTAAGTTTTCTCAGACCTTATTATCACGTTCATCTAATTAGTCTTAGAGGTTCATTATTATTGTTAAAATGCCTCTATGTAGTGTTCAGTGTTTCGAATCTATTCAACTATAATATTTAGCACCGCGTCTTACTACCCGTTCGGATTATACGCGTTAAGTACTAACTACGCTAATAGATTAGGAATTGGGAAGGTTGAATTAGAGGAAGTGAACCCGCATTTGCGTGGAGGGAGAGTGGAAAACAATTTAGGACACCCCCCCCCCCCCAGTTCACCC
>CABFVX010000536.1:91387-106612 GCA_902151425.1 Timema shepardi | reverse complement strand
GGGGGGGGGGGGGGGGGGGCAACTATCGTACGTTCCGGTCGTATAGCAGGTGGAGAACATCACGAGCACGCATGTACCCCCTTCTAACCTTCGCTTAACCTGAAAGTTAGCAGGTTTACCGTTCATGCATTATTCATATATAGTATAGCTTATAATATATAGGTCATAGTATAATCTGTCGAGGTAAGACGTTAACTTTCAGGATAAACAAAGTGATCAGTACAGTTTTCAAAAGAAGGGTCTTTTATTAAATACAGACATTTGTTTGTGGTCAACATTGATAACATTTTATTATATTATTAAGGTTATTTTTATAGGTATTGATTGTATTTATCAAACCCGCTGCGGTGGCCGCAAGCAGGAACAGGAGGGCCAAATGAAAAAATAATTGTTGGTTGACCAAATACTTTTTTAAATAATATTATTATTATTATTACCACGTCTTACTACCCGTTCGGGTTGTACACACTTACGCTAATGTGTAATGGTAGGGTGATTGTAAGATGAAATGGAGGACCTACAGTTTAACGTGGAATCCGAACCACGGTGGAGGACTGGCGTTCCAAACATTCACAAGATGTCTTGTCAGAGGTGAAGGAAGGGTTTGGTAATTAGATAAATCTTTGCCGGGACCGAGGATTGAACCCCGGCCGCCAGCACAGAAGTCTGACACCTTATCCCTAGACCGCCAGGTCACCTACTAATTTTTTTTAAAAAAAACATGATAAAAACACATACTAGACTGACATGAATAAGTGTAAATATATTAAGAATGTAAAACATTCGTAAATAGGTTAGTGGCTTATTATGTTTTTAAGTTCGTTCAGAAGATTTATATGTCGGGATGTGGGTTGAGTGAAACTGTGAATGTTCCAGCATTGTTTCATAATCTGAGTTAAACTGTGAGGAGGTTATTCTCAATAGAGAAAACAGATGTTCATCAGTGAGTCGGTTTCCTAGCTCTCATGGTTGAAAACACTTGTTCGCATGAATGTGAGGGTTCAAACATTGGCAGATATTTTCGAACATGATTTACAAAGTTTTTCAATTATTATTCATCCCGCGGGCTGGATTGAAAACATTGACGGGCCGTATTTATCCCATCCCTGGTAAAAGGCGTCACCCTCGCAATAGACTAGACTGCCGATGACGGGGTTATCAGGGTTTGAATTCCGGTCGGGTCTCCAGAGGCTGGTTTTTAACTAAACGGTTTTTAAAGCTACCTCCATGCAAATGCGGGTACTCTTTATTTAAATCCAACCTACTTCGCCCCTAAGACATTATTGTAATTAATAGGCCTACAAATTATCCTGCTAACCTGAACAGGTAATACAACGCGGTGCTATATATATATGATTCAAATAGCCAAAGCTATTATATTTGTTTAAGTGAGGAGTTTCTAGAATTTAGATCTCTATTCCCGTGTCCAAATGTCATTTTTAATTTTCAGAATATTATATATATAGATATATCAGAAGTGACATCCGTAGATCACAGATATGACGTATGAATACGTGAAAATAGATCTTGTAACTTTTCTAGCATTCAAATAAGGCGTCAAATGAGAAGCGAATGGGGGAAAAAACAATCACAGGTATAATTTTAACAAGCTCTTCTCACCACTTTGCAACACACTGCGACACGCCATTTTGTTCAACACGGACCAACCATTGATACTAGGAATCGTCGCGTCAAACTTTAGGGCGCTTAAAGTTGGGGTGACCCCCAACCCCCCTCCCCCTCCCGCTCGGGTGAGGTTCTGAATTAATTTCTGTCCCCACGCCCGTCGCACGTGTATGAGTAAACTATGAATGTGTTTTATTGTATAACTGTTGGCAGCCCCCCCTAGCACGATGGTATCGATACGTTCCCTTAATCTCACCACGGTTTGTCTTAATGTTACTGTTTCGCCACTTCTCACCACCCTTTTGAGTTATTCGCAAATATACTAATTACTCTAATCTGCTGGAGATGAGAGAGGTTGAATTTTGAGGTAGATTGGAAAACCACTTATAACAAAATAAGGAAATTATTAAAAATATATTATAATAAATATTAATTAGATATACATAAAATATTTATAAAGAGTTCAAAATGATTGAATCAATATAGAAAGGCTTTAACGGCTTTAAAAACTTGAGAATTGAAAATGTAGAATTTTTAGTACAAAAAAATCGTAAATAATATATTAATGTTGAAAATTAATAAGTAACCTATAAATAGAATTTTACATGAAATGATAAGCTGTTATTTTGAAAAAAAATACAACCCTATGGAGACACTTGGACAATTAACGTGAAACAATGAGTGTCAATATAATAGCAAAAATTGTACCATTAATAAAATATTACACATGAAGTAAGATATCATAAAATTAAAAGGTAATTATTGACTTTGGGTTTATAATATGTACTTGAATTTTAGAAATAAGTCAATACAATAAATAAAAGTAATCAATCATACAGTTTGAAATACAAGGTTTTTAATAATTTTAAATATTATAATGTCTTATATACTTATATAAAACATTGTATGGTTTAATTTATTATTTTAAAAAGCTATTCCCTTACTCCGTTGGTTTCTCAGTTATTTTGAAGACCAGCTGTAGAATTATTTTTTCGGCATGTCTCATTGTGTGTGTGTGTGTGTGTATATATATATATATATATATACACACACACATACACCGAAACATGCCGAGAGAATAAAAAACAACTTAAAAATCTAGATTGGTTTCGCGGGCCCCAAGTTGGGAAATTTTTCCGTAGACCAAGCGGCCACCAAAGTGGGTGTTGTATTATTAGTATTAGTAACAGCTCCAGATCGCTTTACTTGGCGTAAATATATAATAAGAAAATGTGTTTAATATATTTTGTAACTGTCAACAAAAATGTTCGGTGGAGGCCTGGCATTCCCCACATTCACAAGATGTCTTGTCAGAGGTGAAGGAAAGGTTTGGTAATCAGATAAATTTATGCCGGAACCGGGGGTTGAACCCCGGCCGCCAGCATAGAAGTCTGACACCTTACCCCTAGACCGCCAGGTCACAACTACATGTAGAGAGAATGGAAAACCACTAAGGGGAGAACTGAGTACACCCAATTTTATATTAATAAAAGTAATAAGCTGTTTAGTCGGACAGTAATGGAAAACAAAAAAACAGACATGTTTAAGCAAACTGTGGATAGCGTTTATGTTTACATGATGTTGAAATACAAATAAAAACAACTTAAAAATCTAGATTCGTTTCGCGGGCCCCAAGTTGGTAAATTCTTCCGTAGACCAAGCGGCCACCAAAGTGGGCGCTGTATTATTAGTATTGTTTCACAGGTGTTTATATTATTTATGAACAGTAACAGCTCCAGATCGCTTTACTTGGCGTAAATATATAATAAGAAAATGTGTTTAATATATTTTGTAACTGTCAACAAAAATGTTTCTATCTTAATTTGACTACATCGTCGTTGAAACATTCCTGACCTAGCAAATACCCTGGTTTTCTCAGTTATCTTAACACCGTGCAATATATTAATTAAAATAACAGCATGTTTATGAAAAAAAACACCACTAGTACTATTAACATCAGCATACATACCCACAGTAATACCATCGTTAAAAGAACTTGCGAGTAAAACCGAACAGAGAACCTCACTCGGACCGAGATGGATCCGAAGTTCTTATTTAATTCCCACTGCACCAGTTGATGAACCAACAACTTGACCGCAAGTGCCGCCAACTGAACGAATCGCGATGTCCCGCGACGCCCAACCCAACTCCCCCCACCCTCTAACCCCTTCACAAACCCAAACCCCACCGGTTGTCTTTCAACTTCAAACAAACCGCACTGACCAATGACGTCATTCAAACTAAGCGATCCGATACTCTTTCGCAGTAAGCTACACTCTGTTAAGAATCTCCCATTCCACGGTTTTAATTCTGCTCTTAATTTTATGAGGCTGTGGTTCATTCAGATGAACGTCCCTTTACAAATGTTTTGTCACGCATGTTTGCAACCATTATGTATCACTGTGGTTTCTCTCATAAAACAGTAGATGTTGTTGAAGCTTAGATACATCCCCCGTCCGCCCCAGCTTCTTTTAAACAGAATAAATATAAAACAAGGAATCACAAAGTCAGTGAATTTAATAACAAACTAACCCGCCTCGGTGGCGTAGTTGGCTAACGCGCTAGTCGTGTTAATCTCGACTGCTGAGGACGGGGAGATCGAGGTTCGAATCTCGGTCGGGTGAACTGGGGGTGGTTTTTCCTAAATGGTTTTCCATTATTCCTCCACGCAAATGCGGGTTCACTTCCTCCAATTCAACCTTCCCAATTCCTAACCCATTAGTGTAATTAGTACTTAAAGCGTATAACCCGAACGGGTAGTAAGACGTGGTGCTAAATAATAAAACACACGGATGAGCTATTTAATATTTGTAAATAAATAAATGTTTATTTCGGGGTAGATACTCGTATATATTTAACAGACGATTAAAGACAACCTGCTTTGGTGACCGCATGGTCTAACGTGTCACTCTCGCAAAAGACTTTAGTGCCGATGGCGGGGATATTGGCGTTCGAATCCCGGTCAAGTGTACTGAAACATCATGGAGTAACACAAAAACATCTGTGCTTTGAAATAAGACTTAGCTCCTGAAAATGGTATATATATATATATATANTAGTGGTTTTCCATTCTCTCTACATGTAGTTGTGACCTGGCGGTCTAGGGGTAAGGTGTCAGACTTCTATGCTGGCGGCCGGGGTTCAACCCCCGGTTCCGGCATAAATTTATCTGATTACCAAACCTTTCCTTCACCTCTGACAAGACATCTTGTGAATGTGGGGAATGCCAGGCCTCCACCGTGGTTCGGATTCCACGTTAAACTGTAGGTCCTTCATTTCATCTCACAATCACCCTACCATTACACATTAGCATGAGTGCGTATAACCCGAACGGGTAGTAAGACGCGGTGCTAATAATAATAATAATAATACATGTAAATACAGGTACTTACGCTCTAAATCCAACCTTTAATATCCCTAACACACTAGTGTAATTAGTAAGTATGCGTATAGCCCGGAAGGTTAGTGAAATGTGCTGCTAAAAAAGTAAAAATGAAATAATATAGTGAAATGTAATATTTGTAAAGTCCGATGCCCTAGCTAAGCCGGTAGGGGTGTCTGCGTACTGGGATAAGTGTCCTTAGATCAATACCCGAAATGGGCGAAAAATATATCATTGGTGAAATGTGGGTTTACCCTTTCACAGTGGTGAATTAACGATCTGGGGTTAGTTGTTGTGTCCGTTCTAGATTTAAGTTAGTTTATAAGGGGTGTGCTGATATCATCATTTGGCTTAGAAAGTGAGTGTTTAAATACCTCAAATTAAAAAAAAAAATTGCATTAGAAAATAAGCTTGTATTTTCTAAAGTTCTTCCTACTAATATCACACTATAATGATTAAAACTAGTAGAATAGTTTAACTTATATTTTCCTATGCTACTTTTAAGTATTGAGTAAAGTTATTTTATGTGCACTTTCTTAGCTCAACTATTATTACTAATATAACACAAGATATAACAATTCATTTCTAGACTATACACAGGAGGTCAGTCTGTCTACCTGACAGTTGCTTCATCACTGTGAAATTAAAGTTGTTATTTTGTCAAAGTTAATTGATCTGTAATCGTTTCTGTCTTATTCTGCTGTAATTGTGAGTCATGTTGTATTTATTTATCTAGCTTATGGAACGGTTGACCGGGAGATTTAGGCGTGTATTATTTAGTTCTGTCGTCTACTGCCCCTCTGGGAGAAACTCAACGTTGACCAGGGTACATTTCTAAAGGTTGTCCACACGTTGTCTCCCCCAGTGGGATGATGGGATGATAGTGAATATGACGGTGTGGAGCCAGTGGGGGTATTAACCCTAACTCAATCCTAATTTACCAAAACCTGGCGACTGTTGGGATAGTTTCCTCTTCGGGGAAAATACCCCTGGTGCCAGCCGTGGATCAAGCCTAGGACCCCTAGGCACGTAGCGAGGTGCACTGACCACTATACCACGGAGCCAGTCAGTCATGTTATAAATATGTTGTGACGAAAAACTACGAAACATTACAACTTTTAATTTAACAACATAATCTGTAGTTGGCTAACGCGCTTGTCGTGTTGAGCTCGACTGTTGAGGACGGGGAGATCGAGGTTTGAATCTCGGTCGGGTGAACTGGGGTGGGTTCTCCTAAATGGTTTTCCACTTACCCTCCACGCAAATGCAGGTTCACTTCCTCTAATTCAACCTTCCCAATTCCTAATCCATTAGAGTAATTAGTACTTAAAGCGTGTAACCCGAACGGGTAGTAAGACGCGGTGCTAAATGTTATTAAGTATGAACATGATAGGAATAACTTTCTGACAGTCAAAAAGGTGACCAGAATACTTTGAATTTCATACGTGGAGATATTCGGCTGTCGCATTAGAACACAAATGTAACTCAAGAGATCGGTGATTTAAATACATGTCTTACCAACCATACTCTATTATTTTATAATCTCTCTGAATGGAACATTAGGTTCCTTAATGACTGTGTGGTATATTTATTCCTCAAGGTCAAACCATCATGTTCTAAAACACCAATTACATGGCTTTAGTGAAAAATTAAGTTTCACTCTTCTTTGCTACTCTCTTAAGTTTGTGGGACTAAAGAGTTTACACCTGCTTTGGTGGCCGCATGGTCTAAGGCGCTACCCTCTCAATAGACTAAACTGCCGATGACGTTAAGATCGGGGTTTGAATCTTGATCGAGTGCACTGAGGGTTTTTAAAAATTATTTTTCACTCTACCTCCACGCAAATGTTGATATATATATACTTCTTCTAAATTTAGCCTTCCTAATCCTTAACACATTAGCGTAATTAGTACATAAGCGTATAACCCGAATGAGTAGTAAGACGCTGTACTAAAAAAAAAAAAGTTCGCGAGCTAAGGCCCTGTATTTCCCATATTTGATACGACAAACTGTTTGACAAAATAAACACAATAGTGCTACAGCAGATACGTTTAGTTTAATTTTCCACACATATTAATATCAACGGTTCTTGAATATTTGTCTTAAGCATATTGGCATTTGATATAAAAATATTTTAAGCTAAGAGAAAAGGTCTTAATCAAATTCCAGAATGCCCTCGACAAAAAATATTCGAGGACTGTTGATATTACTATCAATAGAAAAAATAAATTAAACCTAACTACTGAAGTTAATAATTTATTTATTTTGACCAAAAAAACAGTTTTGCTAAAAAAAAAAAATTGACTTTAACTAGCGTTCCTTTCCATCCCCCCTTAAAATGTCTCAAAAAAATGGGAGCTCCCTTTGTAAAACCCAAAGAACACATTTAATGTATTAAGAAGAAGAAAAGTGGTGGCCTTGGTGTTCCTGCTGTTGTGCTGTTTGCTCTTGTTGCTAACGTTGAGTTGTGTGTCAAGTGTGCTATAATTGATTTCACTCTTTTTGTATATTCCAAGCAATGATCTCACGACAGTGTCAACTAGCAATTAACATCCTCTACTCTGCAACCTCCCTGCATGGGGAGTAAACAAATTAAACATTTTAAACGAAACGTTAACTTTATTATTTTGGGGGTGACCTGGCGGTCTAGGGGTAAGGTGTCGGACTTCTGTGCTGGCGGCCGGGGTTCGATCCTCGGTCCCGGCAAAGATTTATCTGATTACCAAACCCTTCCTTCACCTCTGACAAGACATCTTGTGAATGTGAGGAATTCCAGACCTCCACCGTGGTTCGGATTCCACGTTAAACTGTAGGTCCTTCATTTCATCTCACAATCACCCTACCATTACACATTAGCGTATAACCCGAACGGGTAGTAAGACGCGGTGCTAATAATAATAATATTATTTTGGGGTTCTTTTCCCCTTTTTATTTCTCGCACCCCTCGGGTGATCGTCAAAATATTGGAACTCTATATTTTGGATTGGTATCAATGACACCCTGAACCCAAAAAAGGGTTGTTTTTTTTCGATACCGTTTTTCTCTCTTTTGCTGCAACTAGAGCCGAATCTATTTTATCAATCAGGATAAAACTTGGTATCTAGGATTCCCATAGCGTTTCAGAAAGTCACCGCTTAATAAACAAACTTTATTGCACTTAAGAATAACATTTAAATAATTATTATCAAAACTAAACAATAGCATTAATAATGACTGTAGCATTTGTATTAACGCTATTATTTTGAAATAAATCTAATTTTGGAAAATATATAATAATGAATTATGGGTACGGAGCAATCACAAATGATAATACAAAACACGTGATACCTAATAAGACTTTTAAGGTGAAGGTATAGGGAACATGATTTTTTTTTCTTCAGTTTTTGTGGAAAAATATTCTATTATAAATCAAATACTTCTCCAATTTCTTATTTAATTACTAGCCTTTCGGGTTATACGCTTAAGTACCAATTACGCTAATGGAGTAGGAATTGGGAAAGTTGAATTTAGGGAAAGTGAACCCGCATTTGTGTGAAAAACAATTTAGGAAAAACCACCCCCCAGTTCACCCGGCCGAGATTCGAACCTTGATCTCCCCGTCCTTGGCAGTCTTGCTCAACATGAAACTAGCGCGTTAGCTAACGACGCCACCGAGGCGGGTATTTCTCCAATACAATCAGAGAGTTTAATTTTCTTCACATGGAGATCTCAACATATTTGGTTGAATATTTGTAATGAGCACAGCAGCAATAGATATACAAACCCTTGACATATTCAAGAACTATTGATATCACCGTCAGAAGAAAATTAAATTCTATGTTTCTAATGAAGAAATATTTGATTTCTTTTGACCAAAAACTGGTTTTGATATAAAAACTCCATAAACACTGTCTTTTTTTTATTTGATATCCAACCCTAAAATTGAGGGTAGTTTACTTGAAGGTGAACAGAGAGAAAACCAATTGTCCTAAAATTTGATATAATGGGTTTGATTAAATTTCTTTTCAAGGCACTGTGTAACATAATAAATCAAATGGCAACTCTTATTTCCCCATAAAATTTATTTTGAGGGTACTTAATATAAGCGGAAATTTCAATTGTTAACAAATCCCCGCATATCTTTGAGATACAAAATAACTTGCAGTATAGTTGCACATTTGTAATACTCTTACACTTAAGAAAACTTTATTTGAATTATATTTTTATAAAACCAATAGCTTTTGATATGTTGGCAAATATATTTTTCATATTGAAATCTCTTTGTTACGTTCATTTTTATAACTTATTTTCGGCCATTAAGATATTGAAAGTATATGGTAGTTACTAAAGGATTAGACTTTTATTGCGTTGTGAATTCCTTAATATTTAATATATCATGAATTATGCCTTACACCGTTGATATAATGGAAGGAATGGTATATTTAACACACTACACTTGATTAAGTCAATTTTAATGGGCGCATATCTTGAATGCTTAACAAATAGTACTAGTACTATATTATAAATAAAGTCCTCCCCAAGCGTCACAAGGTTCCCTGAGTATTATCGGATTTTTAAACAAGAGTGTCCGGTTTGCTCGGTCCAACCTTAATTAATACCTCGGTTGGACCACTATTTACCCGTAATTACCTACCTACCATTCTTCACCTTGTTTGAATTTGCACCAATGGGAACGTGGCAAATTCAAACTGTGAAGAAGGTACTCGAAGCTTTTTTTTGTTTCCCCTTCCTGACGGTTAGACCACCGACTCAGTTTCATCATCTTGTTGGCCCTCCTTTGCCCCTAAATAATGACCCCCCTCCCCTTCACACGCAGGAAAAGGAGACAAATCAACTGCCGTTCTCTAAATATTCAAATATTACAGATAAAATGCTCTCAAGTTTCTTCTCAATGTGCTTCTATAACCATGTATATTATTTTTACTCTTTAGTGGGATGTTTCTTTAACACTGTCTATTATTTCGTTTCACATATTTTACGAGTGTTGAGTAAATTTCTCCATTTTTTAAGACAAGGGGTGACAATGTATGTGTGGTGCACCGTACCATTTACTTGCTATGGCGCGATTATCATAATTTTCTTGAAGAGTGATGGCTTGGTGTTGTTATTAAAGAAAGCCGGAATCATTAACACTTGTAACGTGCCGGATTATTTCCTATTAAAAATAAGTATGAGTGTTATTTCATTTTTACATCACATAAACTTGTTTTCTGTACATATTTTATGTATGTGTCCACATTCATTAATTATCCAGACCTTATACCTGGACATTAAACTCACCTGTCACAATTATAACCTTTCATACCGTTACAATTAAGGTTAAATGGAAGAGAAAGCGACTTAAGGTCAGTATCTTTTTAAATTCTTTACCTCAAAAATCTATTTTGGTCAAAATAAGTAAATATTGCTTCAGTAGACACATTAAATTAATTTTCTACAAAAACTGATCTAATCAGCTATCTATTGAAAATATGTCATCAATATAATAAAATTTGGTGATAAGCTTTTTTTAATTAAATTCCGTTATACCCATGACACATATCCAATAACTTTTCTTTGTGTTACTGCGTCTTAGTACCCGTTTGTGCTATACGTACCCTAACTAATAATTAAGCTAATGTGCTCTAGAGATTAGGTTTGTTGACTTTAGATTAACTGTAACTTCATTTCTGTGAAGGGAGATTGTAAAACCATTTTGAAAAATCCCCCTCACTACACCCAACCGGGCTTCGAACTCGGACCTTCTCCTAATTGGCAATTAGATATATTGTGAAAGTGACACCTTAGAACATTTGGCCACTGAAGTGAGCCAACACCTGCTGTTGTAAAAAGAGATATAATAGACGAACGGGTGGAAGAAATTCCCCCCCTCTCTTTGGGAGGCCCTGAGCATACGAGACTCATTATTTGTACGAGTACAACTTGGTCTTATCCTGGGCCGCTTCCAGGTGCGCGTCAAGTATTTACGGGCAATGACGTAGGCCTACTCGATATAGCCTATTATAATATTAGAGTGGCCTAAGGTGTGCCAACATCAACCTGTTTGCAGCTTCTCTTTTATATGTAGATGCAAGGCTTAAAGACCTACACGTTATACATTTACATTTTAATAGGATTACTGATAAAGATGAATTAAAATAATAAAACATTTTAACAAATTGACAGGTTTTAATTGTCAATTAATTTATATGCTGTTTAAACTTTATTTTTTAACATCATTAGACAGGGGTGTGCGAAACTTTGAAAACATTATCAGCTTCGACTTCGCTTTGTAAAAAAAAACTCTTGCTTCAACAATTACGAGGCTTCACCATTAAAAATACATACAGCTATAATATTCTATTTATGTTTAAATTTTGCATTTTGTGATTCTCTTCTCTTAGAAATAAACATTTATATTAAAGAAATCTGAAGTGGTTGAACGCGTACTGTGATAATAACCTGATATATCAGATTGGTGTATAGTTTTAAAAACAATATTGTGACATCAAACATTTTCTAGTTGGTTTTAGTGTATATACATTTTATACGAATAAGAACCAAATACTTTTTTTTCAATCCTAAAACAATTAACAAAAAATATTCGAACCTCTATTCGGGTCGATAATATTTCAAAAATTATATTTGAGTTTGGTTCGAATTGAAAAAGTGGACTTTGCACACCCCTATCATTAGATATGAATGCTCCTTTTTTTTTAAAAGTTACTTAACTAAAAAAAAATTCAAGATGAAGCTGAAAGCTTATTATTATTATTTTGAAACTTTTTAATTTATTATAAATACTTGATTAATTTTTAAATGGTGTCCTGGTGGTCTAGGGGTAAGGTGTCGGACTTCTGTGCTGGGGTCCAAGGTTCAATCCTAGGTCCCGGCACAGATTAAAAAACCCTCCCTTCACCTCTGACAAGACATCTTGTGAATGTGTGTAATACCAGGCCTCCACCGTGGTTCGGTTTCCAAGTTAAACTGTAGGTCCTCCATTTCATCTCACAATCACCCTACCATTACACACTAGCGTAAGTGCGTATAACCCGGACGGGTAGTAAGACACGGTGCTAATAATAATAATAATAATAATAATAATAATAATAATTTTTAAATGTCTGATGAATAATACATGTTTGTGATACTATGATATTCATAACATTTGTATGTCAATAATCTGATACGTTTTTCTAGTAATGCTTTATTTATTATACATTTTTAAATCGAGTTTGGGCAAACTCCCTACTTTTTAACAAGTTTTAGTCTATTTGAAATTGTATCAGTTAAAAATTGTTAAGAAAGTAATCTGTACTTGTAGCTATATATTTTAAATAACGATTAAAATATCTAATTAGCTAATTTGAATGAGTAAGTTATAATAATAATAATATACGTCTATGCTACATCAGTTGTAGCTCAGGTGTTTAAAGTATATATTTTGAAACATAATTAACTTATTTAAATAATGCTATTAAATCAAATTTGATTTTTATTCGTTCTGATTTTATTATGCTCATGAATATTAATTAGAACCTACTTTTTTTAGTATCTTATTAACAATCGTAGTCATTGGCTCTAAAACAAACAAAAAAGCTCGTTAATAACAAACAAGTATTGCCACAAGGCATTTCAAATATTTATGATACGAAGATAATTATTAATATCCTACTGTTGTGTGTACTGGCGCTTAATTGACTAGATCCTCTCATCGCATTCTCACTAACCGATACGTCCAAAGTCCAAAGGTCGTATATGCCTAAAAGGTAAAGTTAAATCAACTTTATGGACTTTGGACTATTTATTATACTCTACAAATCGATTATAAACGTCATCATTGAAAATAATGTATCTAAGCGTTACGCGTTATGTGCGCGTCACTAGCCATGCGTTATGCATGAATATAGATCCAGCCTAAGATAGTGTATTGCTTATCTTTGTATAAAATTATCAATATTTTAGGTATTTAATCATTATTATTGTTTGTTATGGTTACACAAGTTTTCCAACGATCTGGAAAACAGCGACATGTTAGGGAATTTACTTAGTTAGGGAAAAGTCAGGGAACTTGATCAAATTTCTGGTATTTTTTACATACTCACTATGAAATCTCAACCGGATTTTATTTATTTCTTACCTTCTTCTAAAACAATTTTACGCGGGTCAGTTTAATACATATATTGCTATAGTAGGTTTATAGAAATAGCCGCAATACAGAGCAATAGTGACACAAGTCATATAATATAAATAATGGGATTATAAAATTTAGGGATATTACCCAACCTTCACCTGGGATGGTTGGCTTGAAAGACGTAAAATATTTTAGAGGCCAATTTATTATAGAAATATCCATCTGCAAAATGTAAGCCCCCTATACTTTATTTTTGCTGTCAACATTGATAACATTTACCATATTATTAATGTTATGAACTAGATATTTATTATATCCATCAAATGTGACGGTTACTGATCACATCATTACGTGAAGGTATATTTAGTAAATTATCTAGATATTAGATAAGAATGTGGGGAATGCCAGGCCTCCACCGTGGTACGGATTCCACGTTAAACTGTAGGTCCTTCATTTCATCTCACAATCACCCTACCATTATACATTAGCGTAAGTGCGTATAACCCGGACGGGTAGTAAGACGCGGTGCTAATAATTATAATAATAATTAGATAAGATTATTCCTATGAAAATAGGAATGTAGGAGATCTAACCCAGTTCAGTCAGGCATGTTAATGTTGACTGTGAACCATTGCATAGCGCAAGTCCCTAGTCAAGTGTCTTTAGGAAGGCTGTGCAGTTGATATGAGATGATCCTTGTACCAAGAGAGGTTCCATTGTACAGCGCAAGTCCCTAGTCAAGTGTCTTATGAAGGCTGTGCAGTTGATATGAGATGGTCCTTGTACCATCCTCCATATCGGGTGTAATACCTGTAATTCTGTACCACATCTCTGTAGTATTTATTTTTTAAATGTTGAGAGAGGGGGACGAACGTAGTTTTTGAATGCGAAGTAGTGTCTAAGCCAGGATCGAAATATGCAAATGAAATTCGAAGGAGAAGTCAAATATAAAGTTTTGTTGTTGCCACATAATACTACTTTTAATTTACTAAACTAACCGGCCCCGTTGCGTAGTGGCTAGTGCACTTGGCTATGAGCCTGGTAGTCCTGGGTTCTATTCCCGGCTGGTACCTTGGAGACTTTCTCAGAAAAGGAATTATCCCAACGTTCACCAGAGTTTGTTTAGTTAGGCTTAAGCAAGATTTAAGAGTTTCTACTGCCTCCACACCCTCATATTTACTATAACTATCACTATCACCTCATCTCATCGGGGCATGGAAAAAGCCTCCACGGAAAGGATGTACGATTAGTATATTCGGGCGTCTCCTGAGCAAAAGTACATTAAGGTGTGGC
Source organism: Timema shepardi (assembly GCA_902151425.1). Lineage (NCBI taxonomy): Eukaryota > Metazoa > Arthropoda > Insecta > Phasmatodea > Timematidae > Timema > Timema shepardi. The sequence goes on along the minus strand of CABFVX010000536.1, from coordinate 92,198 downwards.
CGAAGGGAGCTTGAGTAATTTTACAGTTTTTATAGCCTTAAATTTTGTTGGCCAAAATAAATAAAATATTTATCCAGTAGCAACCCAGAGTTTAGTTTTCTGTACACGCAAATATTAACAGATCTTGAATATATGTCAAGGTGTCCTGGAATTTTGTCAAAACTTTTTCTCTTTGTTTAAAAAGTGTTGAAAAAATTCTAGGACATCCTTGTCAGATATTAAAGATCTGTTGATATTAGCATGCGCAGAAAACTAAACTCTATGTTGCTACTATAGAAATATTTTATTTACTATGGCCAAAAAAATTCAATTCTGTAAAAAATGTAAAAATACTAGCGCTCCCTTCGGCCACACATTAGTACTGGATAATATTTACGCCAACTGAGCTACAGATCTATGTAGCCCAGACAACAAATACATATTTTTAAACGATAAATTAAATTAAATTATCACTAAAGGATGCTATTCTCATTAATTATACTGGCATATCCGATTTTTTAATTGATTTTTTTTAACATTCGTGTTCGCTACCAATAATATATTTGTAAATTTGCCAAGGATAGCTCTAACAAGAGAGAATATCAATAACTTAATAATTTGAACGCAAGAAAGATTAGTACATCTTTGCACATTATATTTTCTCTGCTTCATACCAGTGACCAATCCGTTTGTTAGTACATGCTGATACGTGACAGGTATTTTTTATTGAACAAAGCAATGTTGGTACTATTTACTATAATATTTGGAGTGTGTGAGTACTCAGAAATTCGAGTTTTGAGTCGGGCGTTAGCAAGGACGTAGTCAGCCAGTA
>CABFVX010000536.1:74577-90847 GCA_902151425.1 Timema shepardi | reverse complement strand
ACTACGGCCTTGGGTGTTAGTATCTGCTCGAACTAAGCTCAAAGATTTTTTTACAAAACTCGAAAAATTTGATTACTGGGAATTTTTGATCTTTTATTCAGTTTTAATATATAATCTAATAGCAAATAGAATCACTCACTATTTTATTTTTTCTAATTCATGGGTTCTAAACCCTGGTTCACGATCCAAATGATTGTCGCAATTATGTTCCTGAGAGTTGTGGGAAGGTCTTAATTTTTCTTTTCAAACTTTATTCAGAAATATTACAATTTCAAACATTTAATCAAACTGGGACATTATGAAGAATTACTGCAATACTGACAGTAACTTCAGTGTTGAAATAAAGTTTTGAAACACTCCTGTGCTAGTAATTTTGGACCCAACTCAAAGACAAGCCTATTTTGACCCAGAAAGTTCAAAAGGCTATTTTACCTCTGTTGACTATATGTATATATATAGCCTACCTATGTGAACAAGTATTTTCTAGGTCTTATAATGAACAATATCCTCAGAATGTTTTGCGTTATACTCTGCCCATCAACATAGGACTCGAGTTGGAAGAGCTCACAAAAAAATGAAGCAGAATCATGGTTGTCACTGAAAAACTTTATTTATATTAGTTACCATATGGTGTAAACTTATATTTTTGTTAGGTTAAAATATTACTGAAATTGATTCCATTTAGTTGCTAACGTCTATCGATACAGAATAAAAAACTCAAAAGAACTCCGCCTCAAAAACGAAACATTATTATAGAAGCCACGGAAACATTATTTTTTGGTAACTTACCGAACATTGTAACAAAGTCAAATTTTCATTAATAATAATAATTACTTTGCTTTACATTTTGTTTGATCATAAAGTGATTTAAATAATATTGTATTTATTATTTTCATTAATTCATTTAATAAACTATAATATGAAAATAATAAGAAATAGAAACTACATGTAATAGAACTTTGAGTCCCCAGATTGGGAAAATATTATATTTAGGGCTACGATCAAAAAATGTTTGGGAAACACTGACTCATTAAAAAACAAACGTACAATTATGTTAAATTTATTTAAAAACTCAAATATGTGGGATTATAAATATTTTTACAACACTTGTAATTCTAAAATAACATCATGTTTGTATTTATTTATGATTTACAGACATTGATTTATTACATAAATTCAACTAGAAATATGTACTGTACAAATATTATTTTGTATTATTCGAACTCGAATACCCATAAATATAATATATGCAGTATCTATTCTTAATTATAGTCATTAAATTTTGAAAGCTGTCATATAAAAAGGGATAGATTTAAAATCTCGTATTATATTGAAGCTTTCTTCTTCCGCCGAAATGTTTCAAAGATGCCAAACTTATTTGTGGGTTTCAAGTCGAAGCGAAGAAGATTTTACCTTAAATTTTGACATTTCAAAGTTTCGCACCTCCCTATTAAAATGTATATAATTTAATTATTTAAAATTTCAACTTTTTTGGATCGCCATCCTGTCGCTTTCTCACGTTTGGTTAGGTAACTTTTTTTTTTTCAAAAGTATACGACTATGTTGAGAGGAAGTTGGCCATGTGCCTACTGGATGACATCATTTTTCCTCTTACCATACGCCCTCCGGCCGTGTGTGAGGTAAACGCTGATGTTAGTTTCTCAAAGACTTGTCTTACAACTAAAAGAGAAAAGAAAAATCCTTAACAAAAACCACTTACAATAAATCAAACCCGGGCCTCGTAGGTCCTGCGGTAGAGTGACATTCTCTTCACTGCGAGCAAGGAGCATGGTAATTGAGGTTAGCCTTTATTTTTCTGGACATCTTAGCACTCGGGAAACGAGATTTCCAAGAGAAAAAAAAAATTGTTATGCATAAGTTTTTTAAACTCTTTAATTTGTAAGTCCCCCAACATCCTTGCTTCACCGGCGGTCGAGTCCTTGTGTTTATAATGAACTCCGAGACCAAACCACTTGTAACATACATTTACAACCTTAGGCCGGGATATGGACAAGGGGCCTTAACCGCTTCGGTGGTCGTATGGTCTAACAAACTACTCCCGTGTCGAAGACGAAGCGATCAGGGTTCGATCTCATTCAGTTGCACCAAGGGTTGTTTTACTTAAATGGTTTTCCACTCTCCTTCCACGCAGATTTGGGCGCACTTCCTTTCAATTAAACCTTCCTGATTCCTATACTATTAGTGTAATTAGTACCTAGACGTAAAACCCGAACGACTAGTAATACGCGATGTTAAAATATAAAAAAACACAGTGTGAATCATAATAACCATCTAAATAAATGGGACATCCATGTGGGAGGGTTTAGTGGGGGTGATGGACGAGACCAGGAGATCCGAGACGCCATAAAGTCGCGGTGGCGCCGCCTGTAAGCTCGACCGAAAGGAAGCGCGCGTCCCCTCCAGGTATATGTAGCGCCTCAGGTAGTTTAACTCACGGGAGCCGCGCACAAGGTAATAATCGGACTGCTCAAGGTCGGAGCAATTGGGGATATTAATCGCGGCAAACCAATCATTAAATGGACGATTTTTTATTTCCAAGAAACCCGGTGGATTATCGCTATTATTTACGGTGAATAATACGTTGGGTTTTTTTACTTTGATCTTCGTATTAGAGATGTTATCAATATTTATAGCATCTATTGCCAATTTGAGCTATAAATGGCTCCATCAGATTAAATTAGAATGAGGACTAAACTATTATTACTATTCTAGCGTACACTTTTTGGCCAACATGATTGTAAACAGCAAACAACTTACAAATTAGCTTAACTATAGAACATAGACAATCCCAAGTCCTTTGATAGAAAGTTCAGTGTTGTGAAAGAAGATGCCAGACATAATTTTTTTTTATCGTGTCGGGAATCAAAACAGATACCATTATTTCAGTGGACAAAAATGTTACTGACTAGGCTGAGATATCCAGGCAAGATGTTTAAAATAGATAATTACAAAGTCAACAAAAATAGTTACCAGCTTTGGTGGCTACATGGTCTAAGGCGCTACTCTCGCAATAGATTAGACTGCCAATGATGAGGAGATCGTGGTTCGATCCCAGTTGGGTGGACTGAGGGTGGGTTTCCCTAAATTATTTCTCACTATTCCCCACAGCAAGTACGAGTACACTTCTTATAAATTCAACCTTCCTCGTCCCTAACGCTTTAACGCAATTAGTATATGAGCGTGTAGCCCGGATGGTTAGTAAGACGTGGTGCTCTTCTCCCAGTCCGGCACCTTAGCTCATTCGGTAGCGTGTGTGCCTACTGGGGTAAGGTTCCCGGGTTCGATTCCATCATGTCCGAAAATGTATCATTGATGAAAATATGGGGTTACCCTTTCACATTGATAAATTAATAGCCAGGAGATGGATGTTGTGCCTGTCTTAGTCTTAAGTTAGAAGTCTTAGTTTTAGTTTTAGTCATAGGGCCAGTTTCATAGTCAAATTTAGTACGCCTCAAGTGCGGCGCTACACTAAATACAAGACGACACCTACCTAAACTCGAATGGAATGGGCCGTTTTCGCTTAGGAAACTGGCCCATTCCATTCTGGTTTAGGTAGGTGTCTTCATGATCTTAGTGTAGCGCCGCACTTGAGGCGAACTAAACTTGACTATGAAACTGGCCCTTAGTCTCAGTCTTAGTAGTTTTAAGTCCTTCAGACAGTAGTTTACAGCTAGGTGTAGGCGGAGTGAAATCTCCGACGGGGTGCCTCTCCAGTTGGCGGAAATGGGAATGCCCACCCCCGCTGGGGCTCGCGCTGATCCGGACACTATTAGGTCCGGAAGTGGTGGGACACCCAGTGGGGCAAGGTATACCGGGGGCGTAATATACCCGGGGTGGACCAACTATTAGGGAATTAATAGACAAATAGTAAATATTAGGACATTTAGGTTAAGCGCTTAATCAACATTAAGATTATAATAAAATTGGAGTAGAGTATAGAATAGAAGAAAAATTGTATTTAGGAACAAAGGTCCCGAGTTACATGCTAGGTCTCGGGACTGGTAGTTTGGATTTAAAAAAAAATCTATAGTTAGATGATAAGACACATGAAGTTACGACAGACCTAGCAATCCATTAGTGGAAAATATATGGCTTTAATAAAAAACTGACCCAGACCACAGGCTGGAAATAGTAATGGATGTAAAAAAAAAGCTCTACTTGATATAGTTTTGCCAGACTTGTGGCATTACGAAATAGAAGGTGGAGGCAGTTTTATACCACTTAATATTATGAAATCGCTTACATTTTAGCCTGGCGGTCATTAAAATCGTACGCTCCCCCAATCTTTAGGTCCAGAAGAAAACGCTGAGTTTATTCAACAAATGCTTGTTTATGTTAATATTCATTACTATTGTTTTATTATTAACTTTCACTAAATGCTATGACGTTGCCGGAATAACGAGGTTCTAGTAGATTGCACAAGGTCATTACGTAAAATATCATATTCATTAAAACCACCGTTTGAAACCTGCTGTAGTGCTGTGGGCCTAAGAGTTGATCAGAAAATAAACCATAAATAACGTTACCTATTTATTATATATAAATATGAATTTATATAATATTTATATACATAACAACTCCATGGCTTCAACCTTCAAACCCGCCTCAGTGGCGTAGTTGGCTTACGCGCTTGTCGTGTTGAGCTCAACTTCTGAGGACGGGGAGATCGATGTTCGAATCTCGGTCGGGTGAACTGGGGGTGGTTTTTCCTAAATGGTTTTCCACTCTCCCTCCACGCAAATGCGGGTTCACTTCCTCTAATTCAACCTTCCCAATTCCTCAACCATTAGAGTAATTAGTACTTAAAGCGTATAACCCGAACAGGTAGTAAGACGCGGTGCTAAATATTATTATTATTCAACCTTCAATTGAGCTATAACGACCTAGCAGCCGCGAAGATATTGTCAACTTTTGCGGATATAGGGTGTCATGTCGGCAGTCTAGTCTATCTCGAGAGTGACGTCTTAGACCATGCGGCCACCTCAATGGTTTATTTCAAACTTATCTTATTTTCAGCAAAATATATATATATATATTCCTTTAAATTTCCCCCCCAAGTTTTAAAGTTAGCGAATCAGTTTAATTTATTCTAAGGTCCCTGGTTTCGATTCCAGTTTACAACTACTAATCTTCCAATTAATTGATTCATCCTAATGAAACAAACGAGTTAAATCGAAAACAGTGATTCCAGTTGTTTTTTTCAGACTCGAGTGTCTATTACAGCGCTTGATGGTTGAATGTGTAGCTAATGTCCGGGTTCCTTGGTCTGTCGTAGACCAGATATGTTAGTACTTCAGTATTAAATACATCCCATTCCACGAAGATTCAATCGTTTGACTATTTTACGCGAAATCTTGTGAATGTGAGGAATGCCAGGCCTCCACCGTGGTTCGGATTCCACGTTAAACTGTAGGTCCTCCATTTCATCTCACAATCACCCTACCATTACACATTAGCGTAATTGCATATAACCCGAACGGGTAGTAAGACGCGGTGCTAATAATAATAATAATAATAATATTTTACACGAAAAATTGACTGGAAAATGGTCATCTTTAGCTGCGTACTGGCTAGTGTACGTTGCAGAAAATTCAACAGTAGGCCTACGTGTAGCAAACACTTCAATACATCCGGAAATCGTATTTTATGTGCTTTCCTTCATTTATATAAAATGCGTTATCTACGAAATCGTAGATGGAGGTACATCAAATAAGAGACTAAACAAACACTTCCAAATTATTCTTATTACAAAACTGTTTCAGCGCAATGGCTAATCCAGCACAAATTTGGAAATTATTTCGGGAAATCACAATGTGAGATATTTAAGTTAGATGTTTCATTTAATGGCTTTTCGTGGCTGTGTGTATACATTAGATTCCAGGGGTTGGCAAACCTCTTGGGCTCCGATCGACTTTTACATTTATCAAAGTTCCCGCAATCACCCTTCATTTATCGACTCAACATTTACATTCATTTTTCTTTTCTATACATCTTGTATTTATTTTTTAAATTCAATATTTCCTGCCTCTATAGAAAATGTACTTAAATAAAAAATACTCTCCGTTTACCCTGAATGGCAGCAGCCTTGACGGTCCACACAAATGCCTTATTTTACAAGCTGTACCATAGTGGAATAATGCAGGGTGCGCTTGCCATTTCACGGCGATGTAGTTGTTGTTTTTTTACACTATCGACTGAAAATTGCTGCGAGATCGACTGTTCGACCCCTGCGCATTAGATTATTGTTTGTGTTTTTAGCACCCCTTCTTACTACCTGTTCGGTTTATACATACATGTACTAATAACGCTAGTGAGTTAGGGATGACGAAGGCTGAATTTAGAGTAAGTGTACCCGCGTTTTCGGGGAGGAAGAGGGGGGAAACCATTTAGAGGGGGAAACCATAAGTTATATACCTGACCGGGATTCGAATCTCTATCCCCTTATCATCAGCAGTCTTGTCTAACACGAGAGTAACGTATTAGACCACGCGGCCACCGAAGGAATTGTGTGTGTAATTACATATTCTTAAAATAGAGGGAAGTGAGATTTTTTTTTTTAATATTTGATTTTATATTTGGGCGAGTAAAATAGTTAAAATATTACATATTTATCCAGCAAATATGTTTGAAAAAGGTATTGTTATGATGGTACCATCCCTTATTGGGACAACAGTAGCCCCATGGCTTCTTTGGTGCTGACTGGCAGCTCACAGCTGACAGCTGACGGCTTTGAAAAGTTACCAGACCAAATTATAGATCCCTACGCCAAACCATATGATCTGCAAAAACATGTGTTTAGCATCTTGTCACTTCTGGCAGTCAACATTTAGGTATATACCTAAATGTTAAATGTCAGAAGTTAGCTGTGAGCTGTCAGTCAGCACCAAAGAAGCCATGGGGCTACTGTAGCTATAATGTCAAAGGATGACTGCGGTCATTCTTAAACCAGTTGGTGTCGTTAAGTCTTACACATAAAACGTTATATAATATCTTTGTGATGCTATTCGTGTAGGTTGTATTGAGGACGGATGTGGTCGATACGTAACGCGAAGGGCAAAACACTGCTTCAAGTGATGGCCACTAGTTTTGTCAGCTTTCTTCTGTTCGTCACTGTCATTCATTACGATGATCACGTTGGTTAAATTTGTTCTTGTGGTCATCACGGTCAACCTCGCCTAACGCATCACTCTTCCGCTAGACTGGATTACCGGTGACGAGGAGATCGGAGATCGATCACGTTCGGGTCCACTAAAAGTGTTTTTATACTAAACTGTTTTATAGTCTTCTCTTCACACTAATCCGGGTGCAATTCCTCTAAGTTAACCTCCTGATTAATGATATTTAGAATAAATATTTGATACTTGATGCTAAATGCTAATATTAATAATATATTATTTTCAAATAAATCAAAAAATGACACGGGAATCGAGCCCAGTACCTTTGGTAGACCTATCTACCATTCAACTGTTAGTTCTTTGTTTTAGTCCCTTTGGTGGTGAATATTAATTAAGGGTTCATCTTACAAAATAAACAATAAATCATTGTTTATCTACTATTATTCTATTCTATTATTATTTATTTTAAAAAACGTTTTGTTGCTACATCTAAAATTACTTTGTGTCATAAGTAAATATAAATTAACTCTCCTTGAAAGTTTAGATGTGAAGTTACTTGAACTGATTCAAAAATATACTTCTTAAGACTACATAATTGCAGTCGGTGACCTGGCGGTCTAGGGGTAAGGTGTCAGACTTCTGTGCTGGCAGCCGGGGTTCAATCCTCAGTTCCGGCAAAGATTTATCTGATTACCAATCCCTTCCTTCACCTCTGACAAGACATCTTGTGAATGTGGGGAATGCCAGGTCTACACCATGGTTCGGATTCCACGTTAAACTGTAGGTCCTTCATTTCATCTCACAATCACCCTTACCATTACACATTGGCGTAAGTGCGTATAACCCGAACGGGTAGTAAGACGTGGTGCTAATAATAATAATAATAATAATAATAATACATACATACATACATACATACATACATACATACATACATAATTGTACTTGTCAACATTGCTAGAAAACCTTATTATAATTATTTTGTCGTATATAAATATAATTACGAGCTTTGCGTGTATAGTTTCATCTAATAAACTTTTCTACCATTCAAATTAAGGTATTAAAAATTGTTTTAAGATGTTGGATTAAAGTATAGCTTGAACATGTTATTAAATATTTTATTTTATTTCTAATACATTATACTAATTATGATTCGCATAATTTTATATGAGGCATTATAAACAAGATCTCAGTTTCACAATTCAATCAAACTATGATTGGTTTTATTAATCCAAATCTATGGTAAAGTAGAGGACTATGGATCAAAGGGAAGCCTTTATGGTATCAAGGTCGACCAGACACACACTCGTTATTGTATTGATCATTTAATCACATTGTGGAGGAAATTGGTTTTAATATCCATTAGTTTCATCTCTTTGTTCATTTCTCCTCATAAAGGCTGTAGCGAACTGGGGATGAACAGAATAGCATCTAGTCCAATTAGGGAAAGCTAGATCTGCTACTATATATCTACACTCATATATTCATACGTCAAGTAATGTGATCTGCAGCTGTCACATTTAATATCTATGGTCAATACCCATAAATTACGCCTGATAAAAAAGTAAAATAGTATCAATATTGACTCCCAAAAAATATGTTTGAGTATTCGTATTTTCTAAAAGGCGATTCCTATGAAAATTGGACTATAACTGAGTTAATTGTACTTTTATGTACTGTAAATTATAGTTGTATATTTAACATTCGTACTGTAAATATATACAATCGATCAGTAGGCTAGTAAATAAAGTTGTTGAAATATAAATAATACCATGCTTTGTGAGTGAAACTAATATTTTACGTTAGGCATAGTTTAAAAAGCTGAGGTAAATACTTTTTGTTTTAATATGCTTCGACAAAAGAAAATTAGAGCCATAAAACAAAACAAAAACATATTTTATGTGATGGAAGAAAAGATAAAAGGGAGGAAAGATAAAGCAATTGAGAGGGTATGAATGCGTAAAGGGAAGGTGAGGAAAATGGGAAGACTGATCCAATTAAAGATGAAAGCCATAGCCCCTCTTGCACTTAGTGAGCTATACCCTGATTTTGGTTGGAAGAACAGTAGAGAAAATTCAAATTTATTTATTTGCGACCAATATTGATAATATTTTACTATTTTATTTGTGTTATTTAAAAGGTATAAATAATATCCATCAAAAGTGACAACTGCAGATAACAAGACTTGACGTATGAATATATTAAAATTGTTTTAGTGACTTTAGTAACTAACGTCTACTGTTCTTCCAACCAAAATCAACCTATACCTGGTTGTGAAACTCTGCGCAGCGAAACAGAGGGGTTAAGTCTATACGTAGGATATATACGTTCGTCTCATGAAAATTGCATTGTCTGTATGTAAATATATATATTTATTATATATAATATATATTTACATAAATATATATATATATATATATATATATATATATATATACACACACTGACAATCCAATCATATAGCACTTTATATATAATGTATTTAATTAATTTATTTATATTATATAATTATATGTATGTATATACTTTATATACTATTTATTTTATTTTATTTATATATGTATATAAATTATCCAATTATAAATATGTTTACACACAGACAATCCACTTTTATATCTTAATGTATGCTAGAAAAGTTACTAGCATTACTCTCGTGGGTATTGGTGTCTAAAGATGAGGTGACAAATTACAACAGTCATTTACACAATAATAATATACTAATAATATTTAGCACCGCGTCTTACTACCCGTTCGGTTTATACGCTTTTAAGTACTAATTACTCTATTGGATTAGGAATTGGGAAGGTTTAATTAGAGGAAGTGAACCCGCATTTGCGTGGATGGGAGAGTGGAAAACCATTTAGGAAAAACCACTCCCAGTTCACCCGACCGAGATTCGAACCTCGATCTCCCCGTCCTCAGCAGTCGGGGTCAACACGACAAGCGCGTTAGCCAACTACGTCACTGAGGCGGGTATTTCCACAATACTAATTTTTAATTGTTCGTTTATCATAGCGGTCATTAACCTTGCACTGTTATTTATGCTTATTGGTAGAATGCTACTTCTCTCCTCGCCACAATATTTTATCTAAAAACATACTATACATATTAAAAAATAAAAATAAGAAAAATTTAACATTTACAACTAGCAACCTCTCATTTTTTTGTTTTTTTGTTTACACATTAAGTGAAACGAACGGATTCCTTCGAATTGTTAACCATAGTGATGTAAGTAAACGTGATGTAACTGTATTGTCATGGTCATTTGATTACGTCTCGACGAGACAAGTGTAAAAATAAAGATGACGGCTTAAAGTTAGATCATCGCAGATTTGAATCTGATCCAGGAGAAGATTGTCTTGTTTGATGATGGGTTGAAAAGGTAATCGTTATTTTAAACACACACAAAATAGTGTTAATGTAAATTTGGTATTACAGACCTGTTTCAAGAAAAGTATGTTATTGATATTACTATTAAATATACTAATTTAATATTGTATTAGCAGTATTTTATAAACATTGAGATAGGTATTGCTACTTTGTTTATCCAAATATGTGTTCTTAGATCAATATTTTTATATAGAATTTTACTCATTTTGTACAGTCACCGGAAAAAATATACTTTATTATCCTTAGTCTACGTGTCCAGCGATGTGAGATTATCGGGGTTCGAATCCTGTCTAGGACTACTAAGAGTGTTTCTTTCTATGTTCCCCTTATTTCCTTTACATTAGATCTGCCTCAACATCACTTTAGTGATGCAATTAAATTCGCATATCCCATACGAGTAGTGAGACGCGGTTATTAAAAAACAAAACAAACTAACAGGAAATGGCCCAAACACTAGATTAATTATTTGAAATCGGTTAAAAATAATTATTTTGTAAAACTACCTATTTCGAGTTCATTTTTCCGATACTATATCCCTATTTTTATGTTTGAAACTTAAGTACTTATTTTAAAATTTTAATTTTTATGAATGCACTATGACTTCCAAACATTATTATTCAATATAGTGTACATTCAAAACGTTCAACGTCACATTATATAACACTATCCATAGGATATTTTTGTTTTAATTATGCTCTATATTAATATATAAATTAAATTTTGCCTTTTTCGGCTCAAATTATCTGTGTTTCGAAAATGTTGAACTTACTCGGAACTCACTTTCAAAATATAATTTAAATATTTAATTTGTTTTATAAATTTGACATTTTGTATAAGTCTAGCTTAATATGTTGTATCCGTTTTTAAATACCAAACATTATTAATGAACCTTTTTCATAGTACTTAGGCTATGGTCGAAAACAAAAGCATCACAATTTTCAAAAAATATTCTAGAGAACGACCTCTAAAAGTAGCTTCTAGATACAAGTATTTCAGAAGAATTTTAATGCAAGGATAATTCCAAAGAGTTTCTGAAAACATTCCATTTTCAAACAAATTCTGGGTGAAGACCAATTCAAATAGCTTTTAGAGGGATCTAATTTTTAAGAAATATTTAAGGGAGGGGCAATCTAAATACTTGTAATTTCTAGATTCAACCAAATTTTAAAAAAATCTCTGGAGAAACTCTTATAAATAGATTTTAGTGAAATATAAATAAAATAAAAAATCTTGCTAAGGAATACTTAAAATAGTTTCTAGAGGCATCCTAGTTTCAAAAAAAATCTGAAAGTGGACTTGTCTCAATAGCTTCTAGGAGCATTATAATTTATTTCTTTTAAAGTGGCAGGAGGGATTACTATAAATAACTTATTTTTATAAATATTATTTCCGATAAGTGGGGGAAATAACACTCCAAGCTAATTAAAGTGAAACCGGGGAGCAGGGTGTGTGGGGGAGTTAACTTCCCCCTCCTGGAATAAATTAGCCCCCTTATAGATGTAGTATTTCATACCTTCTGGTAATCTTGAATATGAAACTGAAGGACTTGTGTCAAACTGCAATTAACTTCTAAAGGTATTACATTTTCATGAAAGTGCCATATAAGGACCACCCCAAATAGTTTCTGGAGGCATCGAATTTTTAAAAAAATCGTGGGAGAGGGCCACTTCAAATATATTTTGATGCATATAATTAAAAAAAAAATCTAGATGATGATAACTCAAAATGGCTTCTGAAAGTATTTAATTTTTAGAAACATTCAAAAGAGTATAATTCCAAATAGCATCTAAAGACATAAAAAAAGAATTAAAAATTTCTTGAGAATATCACTTCATATAGCTTCTAGAGGTATCTACAGTATTTGCAGAGAAAAACTAAGGTGGATATTGCTCTAAATAGCTTCAAGGAGCACTCGAATTTTGGAAATTTCTAGGGGAGGACCACCTTAAATATCTTATAGAAGAATCATATTGCCAAATAATTGCTTAATCTTTCCAAATAACTTCTAGTACTATCCAAATTTCAACAAGATTTTAGGGAAGACTACTCCATACAGCCTATAAAAATAATCATCTAATTTTCAAAAATTAAGGAGGTGGGAAACCCTAAATAGCTTTTAGAAATATCCTATTTTCAAATATTTATTAAAGAGGCAAAAAGACAGTTATCTAAAAAAAATTGTTTTTACTGCCTCCCTTCTTTACACAAATAATGTTCCGCCTCCACTGCGTCCCAGGTTAGGACGTATACAAAGTTTTAGTTTAAGGTTGTTGGATACATTTGGGATAAAACTCAACATAGTTTGGTCCAAATTTGGTTACCTATCTTCATATGAGAAATATTTATACCCCTTCTAGCCAACTATTTTCAAAGTCTTGACTTCGACATGTTCTGATCGACCCTGAATTGTTTTGGTATTACACGTCATACTTGCATATCAACAGACGATTAGCCCACAACTTAAAAAACAATCTACAAACGACAAGGACGGTGATTTTGGTCTGTGGAATACGCTGTTGCCACTGAACTAATTCTTCTAGTTCCCTTTTGTTGAGTTTTTCCGAGTGTTGTGCTGTTAACGGGATGTCATAATACGAACCTTAGCTGAAATTTATCGACTTTACTATAATCCATTCACCGTAGGAATTGTCTTCTGAAAGGCCTTTTTCCCTACCATAAATCTACTATATAGTAGGATATTGGTAGGAAAAAAAACCTTTCAGAGAGTAATTACTACCGTGAATGGAATATAGCCTAAATTGTGTACGTGCCAAAAAGTGTGTTTAGCAGGTGTCCCTTTTGTCAAATGGTTTCAATTTTTATATGTTTACCCACGAAAAAGAATGACGTTTATCAGTGTTGGGTGTGTCACATTTAGTTTAGATGTCTACCAAAAGGTTATTTCTGTGGTGAAGTGATACATACTTAGATACCACAGATGTTTCCTCTAGTTTTGATTCACCTTCATCCGCTTCGGTAGGGGCACTTGCGTAAGAGACTGGACTGCCATTCACGGGAATATCTGGGCTCGATTCCTGTTGAGTATCCGGGATGGTTTTTTCTAAAATGTTTTACAAGAAAATGCGGATACATATTAATAACTTCCACATTCACCCGATTAGTGTAATAATCCGAATAGCCTGAACGTATAGTAAGACGTACAAACAAACAAAATAGTCGTATTTATGTGTCCGTGTGAATCGTTCTAAACATTGTAATTGTTGGTCTTGTTTCAGCCGGCGGCGCTGACGACGCAGCCTCGGACGTCCTCTGGTTGTAAGTCTCCAAGATCACGCGGTGACTCCATGGACCTGAGCTATGTCACGGAACGTATCATTGCGCTGTGGGTCCCCGGGGACGTTAGTGCCGCTTCTTACCGCCAGGGGCAGCAGCAGGCGGCGCACATGCTTCACACCAAGCACGGCAACAACTACATGGTGGGTTACATAACTTACACTCGATAGGAAGGAACTTGTTGGACAGTTATAGAGGTTACTAGAGACAATTTTCATTTATTCATACGTCAAGTCGTGTGATATGCAACTGTCATTATTACCAGGATTAAAGTAAAATGTGACCATTGCTTGACCACAGAAATATGTGTTTGTATTTTCTACATGTTCCTTCTTACTATACTTTAGTATTAACAGGAGGGATCATTGGTGTTCGGGGTTACGCCGAAGAGAGAGTCTCGGGGGGAGGGGGGGTTCAAGACCTTATTTCCCTTCAGAAAATGGTATTGATAATGTGCTTTTGTGTCCCTCCACATTGACTGGACTAGTAACTAGTAAAATAAACAAATAAAAAAAGTTCCAAACACCTACAAGCTTAATTAGGTTTCTAATCACTTTAAATTGCACCAAGAGGAATTTAATTTGTGTTTTTTAAATCCTTGCCATCTATTGTTGATGCACTTCATTACGAACCACCACAAGAAAGATGTTCTCCTCGTACTTCCTCCCTTGGTCCCCTTCCCCCCACTGCCACCACCTTGTCCTCCACCACCAAAGAAACAATATATGCACGGTCCTGGGTTGAAGGCCCGGATGCAAGAAAGAGTGAAACAGAAGCTAGAGGGTCGTCGATGGTGTGATGTATTTAAGTTGTTGCCGTTTGCTAATGCTCTGGATCTTGGATCTCTTCCATTCTCCGTATAGCGTGCCAATAGTATTTCGTTACCTGTGTCGGTATATCTCCTTGTGTTTTGGTTATTTCTCGACACCGAAGGAAGTGTTATCCATTCATGATAGTACCTGGTAGTTTGTGCAGGGTGCAATGGGGTGAGGTATAAATATGTTGTCTATGCATATTATTATTATTATTATTATTATTAGCACCGCGTCTTACTACCCGTTCGGGCTGTACGCACTTACGCTAATGTTTAATGGTAGGGTGATTGTGAGATGAAATGGAGGACCTACAGTTTAACGTGGAATCCGAACCACGGTGGAGGCCTGGCATTCCCCACATTCACAAGATGTCTTGTCAGAGGTGAAGGAAGGGTTTGGTAATCAGATAAATCTATGCCAGGACCGAGGATTGAACCCCGGCCGCCAGCACAGAAGTCTGACACCTTACCCCTAGACCGCCAGGTCACCGACTGCATATGTGTAGCTAAACAACATGTCCACTGCTTAATCGGAATTGAGATATAGCTTTTCTTTGTGGGGATTCAAGAATCAGGTTTTTATTTTAAAGAATTATGCTCATTTTCCCCCCTGCACATTTGTTTTTGAACTCTTCCATTAGTTAAGTCTCAAATTTATGATTGATACGCAGCGCTAAAGAATTATATTTTATGTTCTTGGTTCTCGATGTTTTAATTTGGGTACATTTCTTTGCTAATATATTAACATTTCCTTCAATACCGACCTGAGATGGTATCCATTGAAAGGTTATTTGTTTCCCAAGGTTTTGTTATAAACTCAATGGATGATATATTTATTGTATTGTGCTGTCACATGGATTAGGTAGCGAAGTAAGCTCAACTTCTACTCGACTCTACCTTCTATTTCGCTCAACCTCGTTCTTGCATACGGGCTGAAGATTCTTCTACATCAATTAGACTATACAGTAGGAGTAGTAGTAACTGACAGCAAGTTAAAGTTATCAGATCTACCTACTGTCATGTACCCTGTGCGGTGTTAACGGAAGAGATTTTGTACACGTTTGTGACTGAGAATACCCGGAGCGATGAGATGATAGCTGGGGTGCCCCAATCTTGTTTCTTGAGCACTTATTAATTATTTTACACGAGAGAGATTCATGGCTGTTTACCTCGAGACTAAAAGACGCTCGGACAGTTTTGTTCGTTATACAAGAACAAGCGCGGGATTTTAGCGAGCCCAGAGCCATTAGGGGATAAGGGTCAATGCGGTGTGGACACCTATTGCTAGTGAATACAATTAATTACACAAAGAATAGAACACAGCTGGCAAAGTAGATATATTCATACTAAACATATCCATTTGCCAAACCATATGATCTGCCATACGTACAGTAGCCCCGTGGCTTCTTTGGTGCTGACTGACAGCTTACAGCTGACTTCTCACAGTCATCATTTAGGTATAATACCTCAATATTACTGTCTAAAGTGACATCTGCTAAACACATGTTTTTGCAGATCATATGGTTCGGCGTAGGGATATATAATTTGGTCTGGTAGCTTTTCAAAGCCGTCAGCTGTCAGCTGTGAGCTGTCAATCAGCACCAAAGAAGCCATGGGGCTACTCTACTATATATAT
>CABFVX010000536.1:60501-71578 GCA_902151425.1 Timema shepardi | reverse complement strand
GGCTCGTCATGCCCCCCCCCCCCTCACTCCACCCGCTCTTCCTTCTGGGCCGTGATTGATGTATGCTAATCATTGTTTATCTTACGGAGGTCTTCTATTTATCAGTTTACCCAAGATGTCTGCAGGGAACCATTTGACATGTAGAACACGGATTTAAATGTAATGCCTTTCCCTCTAACTTTCTTTTTTCTTTCTTTTTAAAGAACTTCATCCCCTTGTCTCGTAAATAGAGAGGGACGCGAGCATATAAGGGTGAAAGAGTTTGGGGACTTCCCATTACAATGCTCATTCAATACTTCTTCCTTAGGGGACGGCCAGACTGGGCGAGCAAGCGACTAAACAATAGAATAGAACACATTGGTTGTAATGAGCGAGTGCGCGCGCTTGAGCCGGAACAGTCTAGTTTACAGGCGCTGACAATACTATTGTATGTTGGTTCATTGAGTGCTAGGAAAATTTTTCAATTTTGACATGATATTTGACTAGTTTATAACTATCTATAGGTTTAGCACACTTGCTATTAACGGCCTAATTTAATTGGTAAGATTATAAACTATGTATATGCATGTAAAACTGATATGTTAAAATACTTCAATATTATAATCAAAGAGGCCTTTACAAATAAGAATCGCCATTAGGACGGATAGAGTATGAGAACACCACAACAATAAATCACTTGTGAAAAACCACCCTCAGTTCACTGTGCCAAGATTCGAATCTTTGCCTCCTCGTCAACAAATAACGAGAGCTGTGTGCTAATCAATCACGCGCTCGCTCGCACGCACGCTATTCAGTCTGGCCGAACCCTTATCCGTTCCTGTGAGGCTGTGATCACGTGATCTAAGACGTCAATATCGCAAATCGCAATAGACAGGACTATGGAAGGTGACGAGGTTCGGGTCTATGCAGGTGGGGGGAAAGTTATCAAGCTATAACAATTTGGTTTGATGTAGGGAACGCGAAAAAAAAGAAGACCCTAATTTTGCAGTTTTTATAGAAAATTTTGCTTCAAAACACTGGCTTTTTTGCGCGTTCACTAAATCCCCAAATTAACCGTCACATGTTAGATTAAGTCATTAATTATATTAGTGCTAAGTAAAATAATTTAAAAAAATAAAGGTTTCTTACTTACTCTGACTCAGCCATATCCCTTCATTTGCTTCAACCTTCCTATATTTTCTTTAGTTTGTTTATAAATGAATAATATAGGGGAAAACGGGGGAAGTCCCAGCTTTAACTCAATACATCAGTTGGACATGCATAGGACCTTTCTAATGCACTTTAGATTATGGTTTGAAGGAAGTCTCTGTTATATTTAAATTAATTTAAAAAAGTATTTGCTGAGGTCCTTATGAGGTTTGAGATATAAAATATGTTGTTCTGGAAAATGTTTCCTATGTGACTTACCACCGTCACCCCCCACCCCCACCCCCCTCGTACCAGTCAAATGGAAAAATTATGAAAAAATAAATCTAACAAAAATCTCGAACCAAATTAAAATGTGATTATTTTAATTTACAGCCTAGTAAAGCTTTTTAAAAAAACACGTGAATCTAAGAAAGATTATTTGGTGAGAGAGATTGTTAAATCACGTGGAAGCTCTCTTATGTGAATGTTGTTTGTATCTGTCCAGAGGCAGCAAGGAGCGTATCGGCGTAGTGATTGCAGCCTACATGCATTACTCCAACATATGTGGTAGTGCAGATCAGGCGCTCGACAGATTCGCCATGAGCCGCTTCCTCAACGACAAGATTGGAGAGCTGGAGCAACCCTCGCACAAGAGGTAACTTTCTTTAACACGTACTAGCCCTTGTACAGTAGCCCCGTGGCTTCTTTGGTGCTGACTGACAGCTCATAGCTGACAGTCAACATTTAGGTATATACCTAAATCTTGGGTGTCAGAAGTGACAGCTGTTAAACACATGTTTTTGAAGATCATTTGGTTCAGCGTAGGGGTACATAATTTGGTCTGGTAACTTTTCTAACCTGGTGGTCTAGGGGTAAGGTGTCAGACTTCTGTGCTGGCGGCTGGGGTTCAATCCTCGGTCCTGGCATAGATGTATCTGATTTCCAAACCCTTCCTTCACCTCTGACAAGACATCTTGTGAATGTGGGGAATGCCAGGCCTCCACCGTGGTTCGGATTCCACGTTAAACTGTAGGTCCTCCATTTCATCTCACAATCACCCTACCATTACACATTAGCGTATGTGCGTATAACCCGAACGGGTAGTAAGACGTGGTGCTAATAATAACTTTTCAAAGCCGTCAGCTGTGAGCTGTCAGTCAGCACCAAAGAAGCCGTGGGGTTACTGTACAAGAGGTAGCTTTCTTTGACACGTACCAACCCTCATACAAGAGGTAACTCTCTTGGACACGTACCAACCCTCGTACAAGAGGTAACTTTCTTTGACACGTACCAACCCTCATACAAGAGGTAACTCTCTTGTACACGTACCAACCCTCGTACAAGTGGTAACTTTCTTTGACAAGTACCAATACTCGTACAAGAGGTAGCTTTCTTTCTTGGATAGGTACAAGCCACGTTTTTTCAAAGGCGTGAGATGACTGTTTTTTAAATATGAAGCAATCATCTTTTAACCTGGTATCGGCCCATTCTCTTGGCATGAGGTGTTCAACAACAATTAGAGTATTTTGGTTCTATTCTAAGAGGGTTTTATCATTCTATAAATCACTGACTGTTTAAAATAACTATTCTCACCTTTAATGGTTCTGAGAAAAGTGCACAAACTACCGTGACGGTTAATTTTAAACACTAATTGGGTAAATTAACTGAAAGTTTATACTGATCAGAATATGAACCTTTCACAGGTAATTGGTTCAATTAATTAACACAGCCCCATTGGTGGCCACAGGAATAGACGCGTCAGTGTTGTCTTATTTAATTTTCCGGTGACGTGGAGTTTGGGTTCTTTGAATCCCAGCCAGGGTATCGTAAGGGTGTTTTTTCACTTAAGGTTGTTTCACCCTCCCTTAACGCAAATGTGTGTACATTTATTCTAATCTCTACCTGCCTCATTCCTATCCTGAGTAGATGCTGAGTAGGTAGATATTCATTGGGACCACTAGTGTAAGCAGTAGTTTATTATTATTATTATTATTATTATTATTATTATTATTATTATTATTATTATTAGCACCACGCCTTACTACCCGTTCGGGTTATATGCACTTACGCTAATGTGTAATGGTAGGGTGATTGTGAGATGAAATGGAGGACCTACAGTTTAACGTGGAATCCGAACCACGGTGGAGGCCTGGAATTCCACACATTCACAAGTTGTGATTAATACACGACTTGTCAGAGGTGAAGGAAGGGTTTGGTAATCAGATAAATATGTGCCGAGACCGAGGATTGAACCCCGGACACCCAGCACAGAAGTCCGACACCTTACCCTTAGACCACCAGGTCACCGTAAGCAGTAGTTCTTCATATGAGTGACCGATGGATACCCGCAAAGTGGTTTCGGGAATAGATAAACGCGCTACTCACATTATGATGTCATTTATTGAAAAAAATCTACACAACTTGTTTTGTTTTTTTTACAAGCAAATCAATGCCACGAAAGTCGAATCGCGATTCAAAGGGTGGTAAGTGATAACTAATAAAAGTTACCAGATCTACTCTTATGTATCCATTCGCCAAACCATATTATCCGCAAGAGCATATAAGCCCCATTGATTTGTTGTTATTTTTGGCTGTCAAAACTTTCACAGCAAACAATTTGTTTTTAATTAGGTTTTTATTTTAACCACACAAACTTATGAAAATAAGAGTTTCGGTTTCTTTTTTGTGAAAGCGGCGTCGGTGGTTCACACAAAGGAGAACTTATAAAAGTCTGCGTTCTCTTCACAAATTAAGATGGCGGACAAGACGAAATTAAAGCTGTTGATGATGTCATACAGATGGTTTTCAGCTATGTCTATATACATCACTTTAAAAAAAAATGAAACTAGTATTTTGTATGCTTCTTTACCTAAGCTATAAAACAATTAATTATTTTTAATATTTTGGTGGCCAGTTATTTGAAGATACAGATATAGGTGTTACTATAATAATTCTTAATATTTTATTTCATGCACTATAATAATAATAATAATATTATTTAGCACCGCGTCTTACTACCCGTTCGGGTTATACGCTTTAAGTACTAATTACTCTAATGGATTAGGACTTGGGAAGGTTGAATTAGAGGAAGTGAACCCGCATTTTCGTGGAGGTAGAGTGGAAAACCATTTAGGAAAAACCACCCCCAGTTCACCCAACCGAGATTCGAACCTTGATCTCCCCGTCCTCAGCAGTCGAGCTTCAACACGACAAGCGCGTCAGCCAACTACGCCACCGAGGCGGGTTTCATGCACTATAATACCTCTTGCGGCCACAACCATGAAACAAAAAATATATAAGTTTTTTTTAATATTAGTTGTTATTTCAATAAGCTACGAAAAATCCAATCATACATTAATCCTCGGGCTAGTATTATTAGAAGCGTTTGATAACACTTTTGATTGATAATATAGTATTACTAAGAAAATAATAATAATTTCTACATAGGTTAACATTAGTGACATTCAACCAATGCTTGCATTAACAATCTTCTGCTAGGTGTCATTAGTTATCCACCACTCCTATGCTGAACAGACTGTACCATTGAGCATATTCTCAGCATATACTCGGTCTTACATTTGACCCTTAGACCACGTGCAAAGGCAGATGTTCAAGCCTCACTAGTAGACGTCAACATGTTTCTCTGTCTCTCTCTGCAGATATGTGGAATATTTCTCTGGGCTTCTGTCGGGAAACATCCGTATCAACTCCGCCCCACTATACCTTACACACGTGACAGTGCTAGGAGCACCCTCCTTCGAGGTGGCGGCTGACGATGGCAGTGGTGGAGGCGGCTGCAGAGCTTTCCTCAAGGTTAGTCTGCGTCTCACTTATACCTTGGAGACTGATTTCAGACTCTCGGAAGAACAATATAACTATGGTAGTCACAAAAGAAACCAAATATAATGCATATAGTTAGATATACGTCCATGGTATTGGATCTGCAGCTGTCCAGCTTTGATAGTTACTGTAGTAGTAACCTTTCGTCTTACTATAATTCAACTTTAAATACTACATTTCATTGTATTGTTAAATAGTTTCTCTCTAGATATCCAAGTGTGTCAACAATTTTGAACGTGTTGATAAAACCAGTGCGCAGATGTAGACTGTAGGGAGTGTTTTTATATCTCTATAGATATATGAGGGGCTGTAGTATCTTTGTTAGTGTGTTTCCAGGTGTATGATATACTTTAGTTTTACTGTTTATGTTTCTACCTCAGTACAAGGAACTGTAGTGTCTTTGTTAGTGTGTTTCCAGATGTATGATATACTTTAGTCTCACTGTTTGTGTATCTCCAGGTGTAGGAGGGCCTGTAGTGTCTCTGTTTTTTTTATCTCCAGGTGTATGAGGGGCTGTAGTGTCTTTGTTTGTGTGTCTCCAGGTGTATGAGGTCCTGTAATGTTTCTGTTTTTGTGTATCCAGTTGTACAAGGGGCTGTAGTGTCTCTATTTGTGTGTCTCCAGGTGTATGAGGTCCTGTAGTGTCTCTCTTTATGTATCCCCAGGTGTACGATGGCCTGTAGTGTATATGTGTGTTCCCAGGCGTATGAGGTCCTGTAGTGTCTCTGTTTGTGTATCCCCAGGTGTACGAGGGCCTGTAGTGTATATGTGTGTTCCCAGGCGTATGAGGTCCTGTAGTGTCTTTGTTTTTGTATATCCAGGTGTACGAGGACCCGTAATGTGTTTGTGTATCCAGCTGTACGAGGACCTGTAGTGTCTCTGTTTGTGTGTCCCCAGGTGTATGAGGTCCTGTAGTGTCTCTGTTTGTGTATCCAGCTGTACGAGGACCTGTAGTGACTCTGTTTGTGTACCTCCAGGTGTACGAGGGCCTGTAGTGCATATGTGTGTTCCCAGGTGTATGAGGTCCTGTAGTGTCTCTGTTTGTGTGTCCCCAGGTGTACGAGGGCCTGTAGTGTCTTTGTTTGTGTATCCAGGTGTACGAGGACCTGTAGTGTCTCTGTTTGTGTGTCCCCAGGTGTACGAGGGCCTGGTGCCCGTGTACACGTCAGGGGTACACTCTGTGGCGGGCGGTACCCGCCAGTTCACGGTAAACGTGGCAGGGGAGAGGCACCGGCGAGGCCTGCAGCTCCGGGGAGACATCCTGCTCAAGTGCTACCACCGGTGCTATCAGGGCGGTATTGCGCCGCCCCCCTCGCACGCCCAAGGGGCTCAGGGTAGCAGGGAAATGGTGTTCAGCTGCCAGTTCCATACGTGCGCCGTCACCGACTACACGCTCAGCTTCACCCGCCAGGAGTTGGACCATGCCTGCAACGGTAACACACTCTTCCTCTTTTTCCGTCTTCTCTAGCTCACGTAGAGGGTGGCGTAGAGGGTGGCGGGAGGGAAACAAATAATTCATATTTAATTAGTGCGGGCTGTCAGACACCTAAGCTCAGCCTAGGGCATCCACCCACTCATTTCAAGAGCCCGTCTCACGCCAGGAATAACAGCTTCATTTTCATATGAAAGGCCTTTTAGGAATACTTTTTTTATCGTTGATCAAAGTTGATAACATTTCAGTTATTAGTCTAATTCCATAGTTATTGATCATGTATATATTTAGATCATATGACCTGACGTATGAATACATTAAAGTAGGTCTAGTTGTTTGAATATGTTATATAAGGTTCTTTCTTTTAAAATGGGACTATACCTTAGGTAATCCTAGGTAATAAAGCATGTACCAGGCGTTAAATAGGGGTGTGATTTTATTTAGGCTACTTTTAAAAAAAAAATTAGACCATTTAAACTGATTTTCAATTTTTTTTTAAATTAAATACAAGAAAATGGTACAATTATTATTTAAAAATTTAGAAAAAACTTAAACTATCCAAGTTTTATTGCTGTCAAACAAAGAATGCAGAAACCCTTACTGTGAAACTTTTGAGGTTCGAACCTAATTTATTAGTTAATAGTTGCAATATGGGCTTTTAAAGGTCTGGGTAGAATTCTCGGTGAGGTTAGAAAATAATTGCTTAGAATGTGCTAAGTTTGTTACTTCATAAAGTGGTAAATTAAAGGGTTTTTGTTCTGGGCATTGAACTAGTCCTATAATTATGTTAGTAGATAAATCACTAATAGCCATTCTAAGTATTAAATGCGAAAAACAATTTAATGAAGTATTGTTGCTATGGCCGAGTGCTCAAAGGGCCCAACCACAGGTCTATTAATACCCCATTATACATTATTGCAGTGGTTTTCAACCTGGGATATGTGTCATGTTTATTAGGGATATCCAAACATAATTTAGTATTGAAAAGCCATTTTTGTTTCTCAAACTTGTTATATTATTATTATTATTATTATTATTATTATTATTATTATTATTATTAGTAGTAGTAGTAGTAGTAGTAGTAGTAGTAGTAATAGTAGTAGTAGTAGTAGTAGTAGTAGTATTTAATTATTACCACATCTTACTACACGTTCGGGTTATACGCACTTACGCTAATGTGTAATGGTAGTGTGATTGCTAGATGAAATGGAGGACCTACAGTTTAACGTGGAGTGGAATCGAAACCACGGTGGAGGCAACTTGATTTAGTTTAACTTAATATAATTTGTGTTTAAACAAGTCATCATCATCATCAACAACAGCTATTGTTTCCCTCCTGTGGCAGGGTCAGCTTAGTAAAACGCCTCCATCTTCCTCCATATTTCCACCATTATTCCTACTTTAATTCCTTCCATTCTTCTCCTTTCATTTGTACACTTTCTGTTATCTGCTCCTCTCATCTTTTCCTTGGCCTCTCTTTTGTGGTTTTCCTACATACTTCATTTCCAGAATTTTTTTTGGCATCCTCTCTTTCTCCATCCTCAATACATGCCCATACCATCTCAGTCTTGCTTCCTCTACTATTTCATGTACTCCCTCCCTGTACCCCTTCTCTTTTCCAGATAACTTCATTCTTAATCTTCTTTCTCCTCTTGACAGCTAACATGCTTCTCAAAAATTAATTCCCATGGTCTCCACTTTCCTTGTCTCTCTTACATTTAATATCCATGTTTCTCTTGCATATGTGACAGTGTGTACAAGGTATGCCCAAGCAGGTATCTTATGCACCCACCTATAGAACAACTTTCCCTGATAACCTCTTCTCATTAAATTCTCTTTACTTCCACTTTTTGCCTCAATCAAACTTCCAAAATATGTTACGTTCTGTACTTTTCTCGGCTCAACTACATCCAATCTTATAGCTTTATTAGGCCTTACTCTCTTCTTTGTCACTCCCATTACTTCACACTTTGCCATGATAAATTTTATTCCACACTCTTTTCAATTCCTTATTCCATTCCTTTAAACAAGAAACATGATTCAAATATTAATTTGGTATTCTCATTAATGTTTAATATTTCTTTTCATGCCCAAGCTGTAAATAAATTGGACAAATCTAGCACGTAAAAAATATTATATTTTATGCTTGTTTGATTAAATATTTCAATAAAATGAGCATACTTTCTTCCCAAGTATGTTAGTAAGTTTAGTAAGGTATTCTAACTTTGTTTTATTTAATAAAAAAATAAGTCTCTTATGGTACTTAAGTAAATTATTTATGAATGAAGAGGTATACAACCAAAAATTGCTTGAAAACTACTGCCTATGATTTATCTTGGTTAGGTCACATGATAATATAATATTCTGTTTAGAAAGTGCACTTGAAATATATTAAAATAAATAGTTTCACTGGTAGAGCTCAACAGCAGCGAATTCTGGACAGACCGAATGGGTTTGATTTCCCACACATTAGTTTCAGTTGGTTTTTTATATCCTCTCACCAGATGAATACTATTACAGTTCCTTATCATTCATAATTTTATCACTCTAAAATTATTGCAAGCTGAAGATACCCTAAAAGGTCATTAAAACGATTAGCAGTAGGAATTAAAAAAAACTAGTATTTTTTCCAACTATTGAAGAATATTTATTGTAGTTGAGAAAAATAGATATTCAATCTACATTTTCCCCTTTAAAATTCAACCTCTTTTGGTTTTAGGCCTGTTTTTGTTGGGTCGTGAAACGTTTGTGAATTTCAGAATATTTTTTTTGTAAATTAAATACATCCTGTCATGTCCCATTGAAACTAAATTGGTCATGAATGTTTGTAGTTCTAAAATTGGTTCACATTTATAGGTATTTTGGGAAGCACTAGCCTAGACCATTGTCATTCAAGCTGGGGTACCTGAAGACATCTTAAAGGGGGTTTATAAAATTAATATATAAAAACACTAATCTGTATTAATATAAATATTTATCATTTAAAACCTATTATTTAATACATTATTCTAACTTACTGTATTATATTGGATGTATATTATAAAATATGTATAGCTTGTATTATGCACAAACCAACAAAAGAAATTAATTGGGGGTGCGTTAACAAAAAAGGTTTAATACCACTGCTGTAGTCGTGAGCCCTCGGGCCATAGTAACACCCCCCACCGCCACATCACCACCACTATCCAATCTCTTTCCCAAGTAAAATGTATTGGATCCTCAGTAGTTTAAATCCTGACTAGGAGTTTGACGTGGTGGTCCAGAGTAAGACTATAATCAGGGCGTGACCTCCTCAACTACACCTGCCCATGTCATGGTGTTGTTGATGTCTGAAAATAAGGGTTGTGTTTCCAGACCTGAGGTTCCCCTTGGATGGAGCGGTAGAGCTCCACTTCTCCCCCACCCCTGAGGTGAGGCTTCCATCCCCTGCGCCCACACCTGCTGTACCTGTCCATCTCACAGATGACCCAGTCACACGATGGGACAGCTACGAGAACATCACCCTCCTGGAATCGCCGGACTCGGAAGGAGATGATGACGGTCAGTGCTACACATGTTAACATTTTTGACTGTCATTTTATACAAATATTTATATATTATCAATAACTATAAAAGAACAAACATTATCAATGTTGAACCGGGTCATTTCTAGGTGTTTTGCCACCCTAAGCAAGAATTGAAAAGTACCGCTCCCTCCTTTTACTGCCATCACTCTCCCCCCTGTCATCCAGGCTAGAAGAATCAATGCATTAGATATAGAATAACTTGTATTAAACATTTAACAATAAAACACATCAAACATTAAATAACTAAAAAGCACTGTTCATGAGTTGGTAGGAAATAATTATATAACATTATAAAAATAAATAATTAATAGTAACACTAAAAACATCAACAGAACCACTCACTACAATTGTCAATTGAATAAAATGGCCTGCAGATGAATTAAGGTCATGATATATGTTTGTTTACGTTTCGTACTCGGTAGCAGCTCTTTACTTTCTTACTTTAAGGTAGGTAGAGGCAATGTTTACATTAGTCAAAGTATACACTTACTAAGTAATTGTTCCTTATGCTTTTGAAAACAGTTTGATGTTTTAATTTTTACTCTATTTCATTTTTTTTCTCCTAATTTGCTCAATTTTTCCACGGTTTGATTTCAAATTAATATTTTGCCACCCTAAGTGGCCACCTATTCTTGCCTAGTGGTAAAAACAACCCTGATGTTGAACACAAACAGATGTTTGTAATTTTCTAAAAGGTGCTTCAAATGTTCATTCAAAAGAAAATTAAGATGTATAAGGATATGAATATTTAGTAATTGTCTTTATCTTAGCGAACACACTCACTTATCAACAAAATGCGATAATTTAAACTTCATTGAATATTTAATAAGGTAAAAAGTGATGTTCTCAAGATACGTTTGGTGCAATCTTGATAAGTGAAAATAATTAACATACAGTAGCCCTATGGCTTCTTTGGTGCTGACTGACAGCTCACAGCTGACTTCTGACAGTCAACATTTATGTATATACATAAATTTTGACCGTCAGAAGTGACAGCTGCTAAACACATGTTTTTGCAGATCATATGGTTCGGTGTAGGGATCTATGATTTGGTCTGGTAACTTTTCAAAGCTTTTAGCTGTCAGTCAGCACCAAAGAAGCCATGGGGCTA
>CABFVX010000536.1:43190-59991 GCA_902151425.1 Timema shepardi | reverse complement strand
TTTTTTTTTTTTACATGAAGGGCTGAATTAGTACCTTGGTCTCCAAAGGTTAATGAAAGTTAGACCATTGCTCCAAAAAGGGTACACTAGTTAGACCATGGCTCCATAAGGGTAATATTACCTAAACAATGGCTCCGAAAGTGGTAAACACTTTTTAGACCATGGCTCCAAAAGGGGTACATTAGTTATACCATGGCACAAAAAAGGGTGATTTAGTTAGATCATAGCTCTGAAAGGGGTATGTTAGTTAGACCATAGCTCCAAAAGAAGTATGTTAGTTAGACCATAGCTCCAAAAGAAGTATGTTATTTAGTCCATAGCTTCAAAGGGGGTACATTAGTTAGACCATTACTCCAAAAGATATAAGTTAGTTAGACCAGTGGTACTCAACTGAGGGTACATGACATCTTAGGGGGTATGTATGGTTTAAAAAATATATATGGATTATAGACTATATAATAGTTTGCAAGGGTGTGGAAAACAAATTTTTATAGAAGGTGAAGGGAGGAGGTTTGCTATAAATTGTTATTATACCATTAGGCAGTAAAAGTATGCATGTGTATATACAGATTACCCAAGGAAAATAGNCTTTCTATGGTCTTGATAACTTGCATTATGAACTAACAAATTTGGGGATGCAAATTCGGAGATAAAGTAAATCTGGTGGAACACACTAAAAAAAAAATGAAACCCACTGGGTTGGACCATAGTTTCAAAAAGGGTATGTTGATTAGAGACTTGCTCCAAAAGAGGTACGTTAGTAAGACCATGGCTCCAAAAGTGGTATGTTGGTTAGACCATGTCTTCACAAGTGGTATGTTGGTTATACTATGTCTTCAAAAGGTGTTGGTTGTACCATGACTTCAATATTTTTCAACTTCAAAATTTATAATAGAAATTATAAACAATCTCACTTAAAAACAAAGTGTCTAGTTTCCTATATAAACTAAAAACATTATTACTAACATCATAATAAAGAAGAAAAACAATTGGTTGCTAGCAAGTTTAATTGATTACATGTAATAAAGCAGCAATTTTCATCATTACATATAACTTGTGTGAATATTGTTAATATTTTACTACTTTTTAAAAATGCAAATCCAAACATAATTTTTAGACATAGCTAATACATAACAAAATGGAATGTATATTTTTAAAATAATTAACACGACAAAATCGACATACATTATCAGAGAGTCTATTAAAATTTGTGACAAAATTTTCAAACATCATTTATCAATAATCTACTCTCACATATTTTTTCAAACAAACACACTTTTATTTAACTTGTGAAACACTCCTACACTTATTTTAGATAAAATCGCTAAAATATTTTTTTTTTAATTCGAACTTTCAAAAATCTGTCAATTTGAGGGTTAGAATTATTATAAGAAATGCTTCTAAATATGTCCAGTCTCTTAGTCTAGTTTTCAGTATTCCAGGCTGCTAATATAGAGGTCCTGAATTTGATTCCCAGTAGAACCATAGGTATTTTTTCTGCTGTGGAATTGTTCCTATGGTTTCCATGGTCTGGATAGTTAGGCTTAAATTAGGCTTAAAACTTCTACAGGCACCATAAAGTTATCATCATTATCATCACATCATTTCATCAGGTGAGGTAACCTATATGGTGCCCCAACCTCAGAATATAGTTACATAACTGTCACTGCCAGTAGAAGACCAGGTATGTCTAACTGATGAACTCTGATGACATACGCTTAAAAAAAAAGCTTAAATATCAAATTTGTACAAAATCCATCAAAACCATTTTAGCTTTAAGCTCGGGTACAGAAAAACAATTTGAGTTCAAATAAAATTCTGCAAAGCATCCTTTTTTTATTTAGAGGCACATAAGAGTTAAGATTCATCATAATCTCTGAGTTTGAAAATTTTACAGATTTATATAATTAATTAAAATGAAAAACTAAAATGAGATGTCACACTAAAGTTTAGTCAATAAACCACAAAAGGCAGCTGTAAAAAAAACACTTTTTATATCTCGGTGGACTAGCTAGACTCTCCTTGTGTGAAGAAAGTTGACATTGTGAAGGGAAAAAAGATATTTTTATCATCCTGAATGAAACTTTCTTATCAGTGACATGTGCATGAATGAAAGAAGCAGTTTAGTCAAGGGCATGTGTGTGTGTATGTTTATATCAGGTAAATAACATTATGTGACAGCCGAGGGATAGCTTGAGTGCAAGATACTATGTTGCGAGACTTTGTTGTGCCAAGAAGTTACATCTTAGTGGATCGTGAATTTGTGTGTTTATGTTTTGTCAATTTATTGAAATATTTTTTAAAAGTAACATTCCCATAATGCCTATCAAAGCTTCACAAATTTTACAAACAGGTAATGTGGTTTGATTACATCTCTTTGTTCAATGAATCAATTTAACTTGTTTTTTTAAGTATTTTAAGAGAAAATATTTTTTATATATGTGACTAATTCAAAATATTTTTTTTTTGCCACGGGCTTTATGTATATTTACACTAATAGACTAGGCATGAGGAATGTAGAATTTAAGAATAAATGCAACCACATTGGCGTGATGGAGAGTGGGACACCATTTAATAAAAAACATCTTCGATATTAATTAGGAATTCTAGCCTAGACCCCACATTCACCAATAAACCCTACGAGGCGGATGCTTTAGCCTACATGCCCAATGACGTTGGTACAGATATATTAAAATTATCTCTAAACAATTGCTAAATTCCACTTTTATCAAATATGTTTTTAAGTTAGTCCAGAACTTTAAGTAATTTAGGTACTACCCGCTTCAGTGGTTTAGGTTGGCTTTCTGATGATGGGGAGATGAGAGGTTCAATTCTCGGCTGGGTCTATTGGTGGTTTTCCTAAATAATTTACGACTCTCCTTCCACGCAAATGAGAATAGATTACTTCTAAAATGCTTCCATTTTCATCTCTACCTCATTAGAGTGATTATCATATATGATATGACATAAACAAATAGTAAGATAAGGCGATAAAAAATGGGGTATCTGTTAGTAAATATTATAGTTAAAATGTGGTGTGGATAAAGTTATATTTATTTATAATATAATCATGTGATAAGTAATAAAATATTATAGGGTGTAAAGTGTAAGTGATGGAGTTAAGAGTTCCTGACTCTGCCCTACCAGACCAGGTGTCAATATTCCAACAGAAGATTATTTTTAGCTATTTTATTATTTCTCCAAAAAAATTATTATGCATTTCACTAACTGACCCTAATAATTAATCCTCTTATTCTAGCTAGTGGAAGTTGTGGAAAACACAAGTGGATTAAGACACTTGTAAATAAAAATAAAACTGAAGGAGTTAAACATAAGAATGAATCAGAAAACATAATTCAACACCAAGTTAATCGTCAGTCTTTCTGTACAGAGGTACCACACCTGCAGAAACATGGGAAAGTCAGGAAAATTCTTGTGTCTGGAAAAAATTAAGTCGAAATTACTAACGCTGATTCTAACACATTGCTTAGCCCCCTCCCCCCCCCCCACCCACACCCATCACCCCCTCCCAAACCCATCACCCTCTTTAAATATTGGGCTGCATAACTACTTCAGATATTTCTCATCGAAGTTCAAATCTTCATGTTCTAAAAACACACTACGCGACTTCACACTAGTGAATCTTGTAAAAAATAAGATTTGATTCCTTTCTTTCTAAATCTAAGTTGTCTGGTAAAATGGAGATTATTCTGTAAAATATGAAAACCACAGGGATCTTTTTTAGTAATCAAATAGTGACAGTCATGATTTTGTAAGACAAATCCCATCCAAAGCTTTATGATGTAATGAAACTCTGCTAGAAGTTGAGCTTGTCCGATAGTGTGTTAGAGACCCTGAGGTTATACTATCCTTGTAGCTGGCGTGCAGTTAGAGATGCCTACGAGGAGAGGTTTCGCAACTGCTTACAAACCTGTTCCAAAGTTCTGCTCAAACCTACGTATTTCTGTAGGCCTACAATTGATTGGTAAAATCTTTTCACGATGTCACATTGAAATCGGGGTAAACATTTGGGGGGGGGGGGAAAGAATAACAAAATTTAATCAATCTAATTAAATATTACTCGCTTCAGTGGCCAAACGGTCTAAGACGTCACTCTCATATTAAACTGGCCTGCTGATGATTGAGATATTCTGGTTTAAAACTAGGTCGAATTTACTGAGGGTGTTTTTCCCTAAATGGTTTGCTAATCTCCTTCCATGAAAATGGTGATAGATTACCTCTAAACCTCTCCCCTCCTCGTCCCTTCCCCTATAGAGCAATTATAATATTATATGCATATAACCTAAACCTCTTGCAAAGTAAAATTAAAAAGTAAGCGAATTTAAATTTTATTTAGTGATTTTTTACTATAGTAAAACACTTGTTACAAATCCTTGTCAGAATTAGTTTAGATAGTTCAACCCATTGACACCCATATGACCCTTTCATTAGACATGTATCAAGACATTTTCACCCCCTCCCACCTACACTTCTCCTACCCCCTCCCCCCTTCAAGGTAATTGAAGGTGACCTTTTTTTCTGTGATGCCCGCCTTACTACAAGTCCAGGTTATCCGTATAGGAAGGTATGATATAAAGGGAACGTACCCTCATTTGCATGAAGGGAGAGTTAAAAACCATTAAGGGGAGAAAAAACCCATTACACCTGGCTGTGATTCGAATCCCAACCTCCTTGTCATTGATGAAATAAATTAGGCTAGAATTACACCTTAGTCCACGTGCCCACTGGTGTGGATGAGGTGGTCTCTTAAATATTGATGATCATTCACTTTAAGTTTCCAATCATTAAGGGAGATATGCCATTTATAATGTTAAATAGTGATATTGAAAACCCCTCACAAAGTCGCTTGGTAAAATTTCACTTTTTATAATATATCAACTTTTTTTTGTGGCTAACATTGACAACATTTTACCACCTTATTATGTGTGTTTTAATTCATAGATAGATATTGATAATAGTACCTATCAAAAGTGACTTCAGATCCTTCATATGAAAATTGGACTGTATAAGAGATTTACGAGGTTGTAAAGCTGTCACTCGGATCTGGACCGTGCCAGTCGTATATGTTGTTGTAGCTTCGAGTCTCGAGTGAGTAGTGTCGAGTTCGACTCTCAACCACTGCTTTTTATAACAAACAGTATTTGACATCTTTTGAGAAAGAGTTCTATTTTGTAAAGGTTTTTTTTTCCACGCTTATAATTTTATTCTAAAATAGGCTACTCAATTTAAGTTTGAAATGAATATTTTTTAAGTTAACTTAGAAAAATTATATTGATAAAAAAATAACCACAGGTAAAACAACAGTTTTAATATAACAAATTTGGTTTCTCAAGTGACACAAATGTTAGTTTTTATCCAAAAGAAAATTGTGTAACCTGTATATTAATTTATATCACCCTTTATTTTAGTCAAAAATATTAAAGCGTTAGGAGTAGTTCTAGTTTTATTCTCTGTTGAGGTTGAAATTTAGTATTTATGTGATGTGAAAGCATTGGGTATTCTGACTTGAGTATAAAAGCTGTCTGTATCTTAGTCTATGAACTAACTCTGAAGCTGTTTGGAAAGAGAGTTACAAGCTCTTAAGGTATCATTTGCATTTATGACGCTGAGAAAACACATATTAATTATGTTGATGATTTTATGATGACATATACACATAATCATTATTATATAGGCCTAAATATATGTGTACATAGTTTATTTTCAATTGGAAGAAGAATCTGAATTTTTTATTCAGGTTATTTAGATAAATTATTATTATTAGCACCGCGCCTTACTACCCGTTCGGGTTATACGCACTTACGCTAATGTTTAATGGTAGGGTGATTATGAGATTAAATGGAGGACCTACAGCTTAACGTGGAATCCGAACCACGGTGGAGGCCTGGCATTCCCCACATTCACAAGATGTCTTGTCAGATAAATCTATGCCGGGACCGAGGATTGAACCCCGGCCGCCAGCACAGAATTCTGACACCTTACCCCTAGACCGCCAGGTCACCGTTTAGATAAAAAAAACACTCTTTTTTTCATCGTGTCTTACTGCCCGCCCGGAATGTACACATTTTAATTACGTTGGTGGGTTGATGAATAGAAAGGTACAATTATTTATAACAGAAAAAAAAAATCGCCCTCACCACACCTGACCGGGATTCAACCCTCGGCTTCCACGTCACCGACAAGACACACCAGATAAGGCTGAAATTTACCCCCAGCTCTCTTCCCATAATATCGCAAATAATTTTAATAAACACAAGACATATGAAGTGTAATAACTATAACGATCACTGATGATGACGTATACAATGTAGTTGTTCTCAACCAGGCTTCAGCAGGAATTAGTAAATGTTTGCTTTTTATTGGTCTGTACATAATTTTTTGGCAATATGGAAATATGTTAAGGGAACTCTTGTATTGGAATAAGATGAAGAAAAGAGTGCCAGTAATAATGTTAAAAGTGAGGATCGTAATATATTTTCAAGCAAAATTCAAGTAACGAAGGACAGTAATTAGCAAATAGAAATAGGCAATAAACTCACTTGAAATATTGTATTCAAGGTTATAAGTTACTTATTATTCACTAACTTTACTAGCATACACGTTTATTTTGTAATTTATCCGTATCGAACCTAATATTATGTGTCAATCAGATAGGGGCTCCCCAAGATTTTACTAAATATTTTAAGGGTTCCTACAAACAAAAAAGGTTGGTAATCACTGGTATAATGCATAGGACTAATTTTAAGACTAGACCTATATAGACTTATGACTTGCTATTCACATTAAAGTAACCCTTAAAGTTCCCTGATTGTAAAAAAAAGCAGAAATAATTGCTTATATACATTAAATGTTAAATTCTCCACCTCAAAGTACATTTCCGGGTGAGTCGCTGTTTCGTGTACTTTTATTTTTAAAAAAACCTGTAGAATTCTCTGCCATAAGATGTATATTTTTAATTTATCGTTTGGAATTTCAGGTTCATGGCATTGGGCGTTTAAAGATGAAGTAAATATATTTCAATAATGTTTAGTTAAAGCGTAACAAGTTTTATTTAGAAATGTTCTGACCTACTTCCACAATAGCATTTCCCACGCACGGTTTGAAAGTAATGAGAAACTAAGGAGTGTTCCTAGTAATCCTATGGGAGCCCAAGACTTTAAATTACGAATAAAATGCAAAGCTTTGATTATTAACTTGAGTTGATTCCAAACCACTATATAGTTCTTTGCAAATTTTTGAACCTATTATGAATCAAATATTATTTATAGTAATAAGTTTTTTTAATCGGATCCAAAAATGTTGCTACTTTATTAATTTTTCTCAAATCCAATCTAATTTAAATAGACTATTTTAGTAAATTATTTATATTTGGATATTCATGTCCAACAAAATAATCGTTTTTAAATAATGAATACATTATTAATTTGATTAAGTTTGGAAGTAGTTATCGTCAACTCAAACAAGGTGGGTTCCATTAAAATAAAATTTAAACAGTCAGCTTATAACCTTAAAATGTTATTATGAAATTGTTAACTATATTTTATTAATGATTCGATGTTTCATTTTTATTTTTAAAAAAATTCGAAATTTTGATTTTTAAATTATAATTTTTAATTAAAGTTCATCACATCAAATTCTGGGCTTTATTAAGATACGAAATTTCAAATACGTTTCGGAATTTTTAATCATATCATTCAAAATATTGAGGTTTGGAATTTCGAATCTGATACGAGTCTTTAAAATATTAATAATCTGATTCGTATTGTCAAAGGCTTAGCTCGTAGGCCAGCAAATGAACCTCCCACAGAACACTGGTTACAATATCTGACCTCCACTATCCTAAGAGTTAATTTGCAAGTGTAATGGGTGTTAGACGAGCGGTGGGCTCGCCGACTGCTCGCGTAATTTAAAAAGGACGGGCGGGCTCATGCAATGCTGCTCAGCATGACACACAAGTCCAACTGAATGTTAAACTCATACATCCATGTCACATTTTGTCCTTGGAGGCAGGGATGACCAAGGCATTGTTCAAGATACAATATTACCCACTTTTATTTTCTCCCTGTGCTTCGAGAGAGTTTGGAGAATGTGTACCGTCGTTTGCGTGGAGAGCGTGAAAAAACATATGGGGTAGAACTACACCCAACCGGATTTTGAACCTTTACCTCACTGTAAATGGTAAAAAAAAATACTAGTCAAGTCCGACGTTCTTGCCCGCGGGCCCAATAAATTGGATACTAATATAACTACAATTTGTACAGATACTCAGCTATTTAATCGACACATGGTATGTTACCAAAGTTCTCTTCTGAGATCAGATTAATCTTATTTGACCACTTTTAACATTTCACTGATAAGTTTATTACTTTCTCTCTATCTTACAGGTAGAGAAAGTATTGTTATCGCCAAAAAAATCGAACTCGGGATTTTGATGAATCTCGACGTTTCATGAACCCCCCGAATACGAAAAAGTGGTTTTAGACTTTCCGTCTGTATGTACCTCCAACTAGAGCCTAAACTATTTTACCGATAGGGCTAAAACTTGATATCTAGGGTTTTCATAGGGTTGCCCCGAGGGGTTTTTGGAATTGTATATCTAACCCTAAAATTAAGGTTAGTTTACTAAAGGGCAAAAAGAGAAAAAGTCGATTTTCTCAAAATCGTCTCTAACGATTTTGATTAAATTTCATTTCTAAACATTTATAAATATTTTAAAAAAAAATAGTTTTTCTCAATATTTCGGCAAAATGACTTTAAGGATTCCGGTCTGATACGTAAATTATCTTTTTTTATATAATATCTCCTAAAATATTTGAGATATGAAATTAATTTTCGTTGGTGACCTGGTGGTCTAGGGTTAAGGTGTCAGACTTATGTGCTGGGGTCCGGGGTTCAATCCTTGGTCCCGGCACAGATTTATCTGATTGTCAAATCCTTCCCTCACCTCTGACAAGACGTGTATTAATCACAACTTGTGAATCTGTGTAATGCCAGGCCTCCACCGTGGTTCGGATCCCACTTAAAATTGTAGGTCCTCCATTTCATCGCACAATCACCCTACCATTACACATTAGCGTAAGTACGTACAACCCGAACGGGTAGTAAGACGTGGTGCTAATAATAATAATAATAATAATAATAATAATAATAATAATACTTATCGTTACAAATATATAGGTCTCTCTATAATACAAATATTTTAAAAGAAGCATATTTTTATAAAACCAATAACTTTCAATCTATACGTAAATATATATATTTTTTAACTTTTTGAACACAAAAGGTAAAAGTATTGCAACCGCAAAAGAAAATCTAACCTGAAATGTTAATGTAGGTCAACGACTCAAGACCCCCCAAACCCTAAAAGGTGGTTTTTGTAATGACTTGTGTATGTTTAAACTATTTTAAGAAAGGGCAAAAAGAGAAAAAAATCGATTTTCTCAAAATCGACTATAACGATTTTGATTAAAACACGTATCTAGGTGTTGATTAAGATTATAAATAAACTGGTTATTTGCATTTTACCATG
Source organism: Timema shepardi (assembly GCA_902151425.1). NCBI lineage: Eukaryota > Metazoa > Arthropoda > Insecta > Phasmatodea > Timematidae > Timema > Timema shepardi. The sequence goes on along the minus strand of CABFVX010000536.1, from coordinate 50,441 downwards.
AAAATGAATTTTATGGTACTTTACAGAAGCAGACACTTCAGTATCTTCGCAACTACTTGAGATACTAAATAACTTAGCATTGAAAAATTGTATGACTATTAAAAATTAAAAACTTTTATATGAAATATATTTTTATAAATCCAACAGTTTCTGAGATATTGGCAAATAAATTATTAAAATTTTTTGAGCTTTAGTTGTAAAGAGATACTACTTATGTTTTAACGCAATAATTCTCCAATGCCATAGAGTAATTAAATATAAGTAAGTCTTTAAAAACTTATGTAGTTTTTCCTTAAGCTCCTTAGGAGAATTTTTTTTTACAACAATGATCTATATCCATTTTAGACTCAATAATCGATATATTTTTTATTAGTCCAAATTTATAAATGAGGAATTTAATAGCAATGCGATGTCATGAAGATTTGCAACACCTAATAAAATATAAAAAAAATTAACCGGAAGTCGAAATTTTAATACGAAGTGTTGACCCTTGTGGACCTAACATTGATTTTTATTATCGGTCCAAACATACCAATGAGGACATTAATTCTTTAAAAACAAAATTATAAAATTTAAAACCGTGACTCAAAAAAGGCTTTATATAGGTATATTGCAATATATGTATGTGTTTGCTAGTGTATATTATTTTGTTTCACATATATTACGAGTGTTGAGTAAATATCTCAATTTTCAAACAATAGAACGAGAAAGTCCGTGCGGAGTTTCGTACCATTTATTTTGATAGGTCACAAGAGATTTCCAAAGAAAGGTCCGCACCGACTTTAATGTTGCTCCACCTTTCCGGGAATTAAAAATTAAAATTTTAAAAGTAATTCTCCGGTCAGTTACAGGCTATAAGCTGTAAGTTTGTCAAATTTCATGATTCTAGCTCATCTGGAAGTGGGTAAACATTAATGTAATTGAGTGAGTCAGCCGTTTGGCTTTATACTAGTATAATCAAATAATGGAGCATAGCTCTATGAATTTTCAGCTTACTGTTAATATGATGATAAATTTATTTATTTAGCACCGAGTCTTACTGCCCACCCGGGTTATATGTATATCAGCATATGCAATGGTGAAGTTTACTCGCAATTAAATGAGGGCAGAGAGAAAAACCATTTAGGGAAAACTACCACCAGTACACCCGACCGTGATTCGAACCCCGATCTCCTTGTCATCGCCAGTCCAATCTATTGCAAGAGTGACGTCATAGCCCAGAGGTTCACAGCCTTGGGCCCGCGAAGAAACCTTTGGGGTGTCCTCGAAACAAATCTAGATTATTAAGTTTCATTTTATTTGTATTTTCACATCACACAAAAACTATTCGCTATTCACAATTTGCTTAAACATGGTGGGTTTTTGTTTCATTACTGTTCGATTAAACATATTTTATCTTTTATTAAAATGAACTGGGTTAAAGGTGTGTGAAGTCCACTTTTTCAATTTGAAGCGAACTCAAATCGAGTATATGAAATATTCTCGAAGCAGAATCTAAGTTCGAATATTTTCTTGAGTTGTTTTATACTTGAAAAACATATTATATTATGGTTATTTATATAATTTTATGCACTAAGATTACTTGAAAAATATTTTATTGCACTATATAAATCTATTATCACAACTTACAATTACATTACTTCAGTATTTTTCATATATTAATATTAATTTGTAATGTATAAATAGCTCAGAATAGCTATTAATGAACATAAATGGAGTATTTTAGCTATCACTATTTTTATTGGTGAAGCTTTGAAGGCGGAATTTGTGTCGAAGTCAAAGTTTCGTAGCTTCGCACACCCCTAATTTATATTATTAGAAATGTGTGCGAATGTTAATTTCCCTCTCATATGGCGTAGGGGATTAGAGGAGGGGAGCTTAATGGGGGAAATTTTTTTGGACCACTACTTTAGCCCATTAAACCATCGAAACTAGTTCAAATGAGTTATGACCCTATAGATTTATAGTGTGGACACCCTTGTTGCGTGTATTTCAGCCATGTTCATATCGCTATCATCTTGATGAGGTCGAGATTTATTGTTGTAGGTTAATGGATTCATTTGTGTTGGTGTAGTGTCACGGTTTGAAAGGGGGAGGGGGGAATATCTCTTTTCGCAACTTTAAAAAAAAACATTTCTAGGCCATTCTCTTTCATGTAGGTAGTCAATTGTGGTTTTACTCTTTTCATTGGTATGTTCAACGCCGGGACATTTTAGCGACTCAAGATCTTAAATGGTTTCTAACATTTTTTTATTTTTTATTTTGGTGGATTAAACAAGCTTATTATTTTTTGTTAGTTACGGTTGTAGCTGCCTCTAAATATAATAGTATTTAGATTTAAAAATGACACTCGGACACGGGAATTGAAACAAGGACCTTTGGCTTGGTACGCCAATTCCTGGATAGTTCAATGATCAAAGCATTGGCGTACTATGCCAAAGGCTCCGGGTTCGATTCCCATGCCCAGGTTTCGTTTTTTAATTCAAATACTATATTTTTATTTGTTTAATTTTTTTTACTAGCTCCAGTGTCAGAACGGTCTAACTCTAAAGCACCACTCTCGTGTTGGACTATCCTACTGATGTCTGGGATATCAAGGAGATCCTTGTTGGTTCTTTTGAGGGTGGTTTTACACTCTCCTTCCACGCAAATTTTAGTAGATTATCTCTAAAATTCTTCCTTCCTCCGCGAACTCTATTAGAGTAATTATTGTAAATGCGTATAACCTGAACATATCGTGAGACGCGGTGATAAAAATGTATTAAGGTATTTTTTTAATGTATTCATTCAATTATTGTATTTATGTTTCCTCTAAAATTCTCACTTCCTTACCCTTGCTACATTATCGTAGTTTATATGAGCGAATAACTCAACCGAGCACTAAAACGAGGCTTAAAAAAACATATGGAGGTAAACTAATGGTCCTGGGTTTGGTTGTTGAGTCTGTCCTGTAGTTATGTTGGGCTGGACCACCAATAAGCGGTATAAGAGCTTTAAAATAAATTAAAAGTAAAATACGTAATGTTTTTTTAAATTTTGAATTCGAAATTTTCTCAAAAGTAAAAACATATTCCTACTTTAGAGTTTTTTTCTTAACAACTCAGATATGTTTCGCTTACTTCTTTTATTCTTTAAAATAAAAAAAGGTAGTTTTTACTTGATTTCATTTTCGCATGTATTGTGAAAGATTATAAGTTTTTTTTTTGCGTTTTTGAATTCTTTAAAGTTTTGTGAATAATTTCGAGTGTTTTGTTTACTTCTTTTCTTCCTTCCAAATTCGCTCGGTAATTTGACGTTATTTTTTTGCTTCAATAAATCCTTACACGTATTTTTAAAAGTCATATTTTTTTAAAAAAAAATTTTTACTTCTTTGCCTCCCTTTAAGTCGTATGAAAATTCAAAGGCTTTTATTTTACTTCTCTGAATCCTTCAAATTTTGCGAACAGTATAAAGTGTAAGAAAATTTGTATACATTTAACTCTCGTCACTTAGGTTACTTTTACTCTTAGCTTGCCAAGTTACTAATTTAATTCCTCGTGTTCAACAAACTAAACCACTTAGCACACATGTCACTCTTGTACGTACTTGTACTAGCCCTTCATACATGAGACTACATGTGTTTCAGAGCATGAACAATTTCGATTGTTGTCGTGATACCCACCTCGTTGGCATAGTTGGCTAACGCGCTAGTTTTGTGTTGAGTTAGACTGCCTAGGACGGGGAGATTGAGGTTCGAATCTCGGTCGGGTGAACTGGGGTGGTTTTCCCTAAACGATTCTCCATTCTCCCTCCACGTATATGCGGGTTCACTTCCTTTGAATTTAACTTCTCAATTCCTAATCCATTAGTGTAATTAGTACATAGGCATATAAACCTGAATGGGTAGTACGACTCGTTGCTAAATAATAATAAAAAAAATCTATTCTAGCTTCGAAATAATTGCCTTTAATTAAATTCCACTTTCAGTCTTTTCTTCAGATAGTGGCGACCGTCAACTCAAGTACATGCCAGGCCTCTACCGTGGTTCGGATTCCACGTTAAACTGTAGGTTCTCCATTTCATCTCACAATTCACCCTACCATTACACATTAGCGTAAGTGCGTATAACCCGAACGGGTAGTAAGACGCGGTGCTAATAATAATAATAAAAATAAAAATAATTCAAGTACAGTAGCCCCGTGGCTTCTTTGGTGCTGACTGACAGCTCACAGCTGACTTCTGACAGTCGACATTTAGGTATGATACCTAAATTTTGACCATCAGAAGTGACAGCTGCTAAATACATGTTTTTACAGATCATTTGGTCCGGCTTAGGTATACATAATTTGGTCTGGTAGCGTTTCAAAGCTGTCAGTCAGCACCAAAGAAGCCATGGGGCTACTGTAGCTGAAATGTCAACTTAGAATAAAACAAAAGGGAGATGAAAGGGAAGCTAGAAAGGCTAGCTGAAAGATATCCATCTTGTTACAACAGTTCGGTCGCTGTATAAAGTTAAAAGTACCCTGCTTTCTGTTTATTTAAAGTTATACTCAAATACACATTGAAACTGTTTGTATACAGCAAGATGCATAATTTAGCAAACATGGACTAACCTTTTTATAACTCTTGGCCAACCCAAATCACTAATATAATGCAAACATATTGAGAAATATAACTTCCATCCTAAGCAACTTATATCTGCTAAATACACGTGCTAATAACATTCAAAGCAAACTTCGACTTTTTTTTACGCATACTTATTTTTTGTGCATTGAATAAATTCATTGCGAGTTGTTGGTTTACCAAGCTCAGTATGTTTAAGGAGTTGGATACATTGTTTCTTAAATACCAAATCCGACATTTAAAACAGGGTGATTCCTTTTTCAAAAGAAAATAAGTTGTTGTTACATCGATGGTAATAATATTGCGCGTTTGGGCTACATAAATTGTATCCAAGTAAGTAATGGAAGGACTAGCTATTACTAATGTACCGTTGCCCAGAGGACGCCCAAATATACTAATAGGGCATCCTTTCCGTGGAGGCTCTTTCCATGTCCCGTTGAGATGATGATGATGATGATAGCGAGTATAAGGCTGTGGAACGAGTGGAAACACTTAAACCTAACTTATGCCTAATTTACCAAACCCTGCTGGTCGTTGAGATAATCCACCTTTCGGGAAAATACCCAAGACACCAGCAGGGAATCAAACCCGGGACCCCTAATTTCGTAGTCAGGTAGACTAGCCACTACACCACGGGGCCAGTTGATACATCGATGATATATGGATGTATACTCCCTTTACCCCTACCCTGAAGGATATACATAAGTCTTACCCTGACGGACTACACTATGACCCTATTATAAATAAGCTACGCCATAGTAGAAACATGCAGGGTAAGCTTGTTACCTTTCGGGATAAACGAGGGTGCATGCCATGTTTTTTTGCTGAAGTCTTAATATGTATTTATTGCTACGATTATAGGTCATTCACGGTCTAATCTAGATATATTTTTACTTGATATATTACTTTTAAAGAGTAACCCGCCTCGGTGGCGTAGTTGGCTAACGCGCTAATCGTGTTGAGCTTGACTGCTGAGGACGGGGAGATCGAGGTTCTAATCTCAGTCGGGTGAACTGGGGGTGGTTTTTCCTAAATGGTTTTCCCCTCTCCCTCCACGCAAATGCGGGTTCACTTCCTCTAATTCGACCTTCCCGTTTTCCTAATCCATTAGCGTAATTAGTACTTAAAGCGTATAACCCGAACGGGTAGTAAGACGCGGTGCTAAATAATAATAATAATAAACCTAATAATTTAAAGAGTACACTATCTGAGCTCAGCTAGTACCTCATCTCTCTACTAGAACTAAAGATCCCATATTTGATTCTCGGTACGACCGACATTGTATTATTGTATCATTTCGTCTTTCACATTGATTAGTTAACGACTGGGGGACTGGCTGTTATGTATATACTAGAACTAACTACTAATTATCCCCCCCCCTCCATTTGCGTTGTGAGGGAGTGGGTAAATATTTAGGAAAACCCGCATTCATTACATCTCGCTGGGATTCTAACCTAGGTCGGCCTGCCATCGGGAAACAAGACTAGAAGACTTTGACATTTAGACTCCTTGCCCCCGTACTCAAATTGGTTCTGAGATGGCCTGGGGAAACAATTACGAAAACTTATTGTGGAAATAAAGCACCCATCAGGGGATTGAGCCTCGGTCTTTCTCCAAGCAAGTTAAAGGTGTTTACCTGCTAACTAGCCGTGCCGATTTGAAACCATTGAAAACAGATATTCCCATCTCTTTACGTATCCTGCTAAGCCACCTCCCGGTACAGCGTGTGCTTATGTTAATTAATACATCTGCGTTACGCCTTTTCACCTTGGAACCCGTGATAACGCCGGTGAGTCTGAGAGAGTGTGGCGACGGACGTTAGAAGAATTGGGTGTGCCTCCTTCCTGGAACCGGACTTGCCTCAATGAAACCAAAGAAGTGACGAGAAATCTGGTTGCATGGTTAAATATTAGCAGCTCTACATTAAGGTGGGAATGAAGGGAATGTGAGTTAAAGGGAAGTGTTTTTGAAGTATTTATTACTATAAAGTTTTCTGTCTTACGACAGGCCAATTCCTTTTGTCAATCAACTTACACCACCGATGCGCCCTGTCCTTTGCCTGCTCCTTGAGCTCCCAACTTTTTCTTCTTCTCTTAAAGCCATCCAATATTTTAATCCTCCTTCCAAAGCTTCTTGTTTCCCTTAACTTTTCCTTCTGTGACGTCATGCATAAGACAGTTCATTCTAAGGAGCATTTTATTGAACAAAAGAAATCAAATATTGCACCAGTAGGAACATTAAGTTTAACTTTCTTTACATGGTGATATCAACAGTTGTTGAATATATGTCATGAACATAGCAGCATTGGATGACACACTTTTTTAATGAAGGGAAAAGGTTGTCATTAAACTCAAGGACAGCTTAGACAGATATACATTAATTGTTGACATCACCATGTGAAGAAAATTAAACTTTACTGGAGAGTCATTTAATTTATTTGACCAAAAAAATGTAACGATAAGAATATAGAGGGAACAAGGTCTATTGTTCACAGAACTACTAGTAAGACTGTAGTAACGATAAGAACATGGAGGGAGGTCTATTGTTCACAGAACTACTAGTAAGACTGTAGTAACGATAAGAACATGGAGATAGGTCTACTGTTCACAGAACTACTAGTAAGACTGTAGTAACGATAAGAACATGGAG
>CABFVX010000536.1:21685-41381 GCA_902151425.1 Timema shepardi | reverse complement strand
CCTTCCCCCCCCCCTCCCCCCCTCTTGTGTTTCCTGCCTTCGGGCCCGACTATTTCTGGCTCGTGGGTGTATTTTCGGCCCCTCCCCCCTTTTCCTTAGCGTCCTCAAGGTAGACGTTGAAACGACGCTCTTGCGGGACATGCTAGCACGCACGGCGTCAAGAGTAGAAGGCGCGGTCGCGGCGTCCCAGATCACAGCTCACGACTCCTCCGTCTTCGCAGCAAGTAGCTGATTGGTGTGTTTCTTATTCAGTTGGTAGTGTGTGTGTGTTTGTGTATGTGTTGAGGGTGTGAGTAGTTTTGCCTCTTCTGGCGAAGTTTGGATTCTTCGAATGGGTTTATCATACTAACATATTGAGAGGTATACTTGTTTACTAAACTCGTTTGATAATCATGTTATAGTAGGATTCTGGTACAAAGGAACGTTTAAAAAATACAAACATATTTTTTGCTGTTAATATTTATATAAAAACCCTTATTATTAGTGTTATTTTATAGGTATTGATGTGCTCTATTAAAAGTGATTGCCGAGTATTACATACCTTAACGCATGAATACGTAGAAGTAAATTTATTAACTTTTCCAGCTTTTAAATAGGGTTTTATTTATTAAATTTGAACTTTATTAAAAGGGACTTTTTGTATATTACATTACTTTGCCTATGAATATATTAAAATTAATTTAGCAACGTTTATATCTGTAAAAAAGTTATTCTATCAAAATTGGGCTGTAGTTACACCTGTATTTCCATGTGTAGGCCTATACGTTACATTTTTAACTTCCAAATACATATGTATATATATATAATCAGTCGTATCAGAAAGTGCACGTTAAAAACCTTTAAAAAAAATGATATCACCATCCATTAGTGTGGGTAATTTAAAGTGAGTTGAAGCATATCAAAATAATAATTATGTTCTTATTCGTTTATAGTATTCGTATTTAACTATGCTGATTATTTAGGAAGAGGATTGTAGAATTTAATTAAACCATAGCTGTGTTTCTATAAAGGGCGGGAGGGAGGGAATCCGTTTAAGGTAAACCACCTTAAATACACGCTGCTAGGATCCAAACCCCGAGCTCTCTGGCTGTACTATCTTAACATTTTGCTCTCGTGCTCACCGATTCGGGGGACGTTTCGTGTTTCTTTGATGATATCTTTCCGCAACTTATATTTTCACTCACAAACCCCCTCTTAACAATGATGTTTGGGACCAGTATTTTACTGTTAGTGTCCATTCCATACATCATACAGCAAAATCACATTGGTTCAACAAATATCTCCTACATTTATTTGGTTCAATCTTTACCACATATTTACCAGATATTTTGATCTAATTACAAATAAATCATGCCAAAAATTACAATTATTTTATTCCTGTGAGAAGTAATCTTAAGAAAAATTTATTGTTATGGGGAATGCCATTTTTTATCTAGAAACTAACTTCTCAGTTTGGCATCAAACGTTTGCTACTAACCACTTTATTCTCATTTACTTATTTATATAGCGTCTTTTATTCTTAACGATCTTGATAAATGTCTTAAAGTAAAAAAGAAGTTGAGAAGAAGACAACTTTTAGCTACTGTAGTATTTTGATAGCAGAGGTAAAATAACTATAAATAAATTATTTAACTATCTTTAGATTTATATCACATTTGAACGATTGCTGCAAACATTATTATGCCAAGTGGGAATTTATTTTCACTAGTAATGCATTTGGACTTGATGATATTGTAGAAGATATTTGTTAAACAGTCTGAGGAAGGCCACCATTTGAAAACTGAAAGCTTAAATGGCCACAATAAAGTAAATAAATCTATAACAATTGTATTTACATTCTGAGTACGTTTAATTAATAGTGTAAAAAGAAATGATACATTAATCTAAATTATTAATGTAAGATTTTTATAATTTTTTAAACGAACTTTTTAACTAACAAATCAAAATAAAACATTTATACAATGCCTAATTTTAGTTACTTTCAATCAATGTTGGTAGTCGAGAGTGGGCTTTTTATAAAAACAATAAAGGGCCTAATATGGTCTTACGTTTGAGTTTAACTATTTAATAACTTAAATATAACATAAATGGAATTAGAACACTTTCACTCCATTTTTAAAAAGGCTTATTCTCACAATAAAAATACCATAAAAGAGCATGATTAATGATAAAAACAATCAATTCCTTTCCATATAAATATTACAGTTATTGGTGTTTTGTATTAGGAAATACTTACCTAGCTCACCTACTCAACAGGATTACATTACGTTACAACATGTTATATTGCATATATCGCTCCGACCTCCTTTTCCTTCGAAAAGACGCATAAGCTTGCCGCAATGAGACTATTGGGTATTTTGTTTTCGTGTAACAAACCATATTCTGGCATATGTTATTACTTGTTTTTATCGCCTTGTATAAATACTTCATGGAAATCTTTCAATGACTTAATTATTAACTCTCACACATGAATAAAATAATGTTAAACAACACTCGATATAATTCAAACCTAGAGTTACAAACTATAATCCTTTAGTAAAATATATTTTAGTTTCTCACTACTAACTGAGGAGAGTAGTGAGGTACTGTTTTAATTTGGCCATTTGGAATTTCGTCTGTCTGTATGGTTGCTCCATGACAAATGTCAAATGCGTCGACCAATAATTTTAACTCAGGTTGGCAGGGCTATTCTTTAACCTAGTGTAGTGATATTTTTCACGTTGCGGTTACCGGCCTATTGTTCTTGTTCACTATTCACAATTCTTGAGTTTTGATACTATACTGATTAGGTTGATGTGATTTGTCAGCCTATAACTGAAATCACTTATGTAAATTTAACGAGTTATTTATTCAGCGTCATTGCTGTATTGAGGAGAGTGAATATGCAATCCGATATCACACGCGCCGCTATTTCACTTCTTAGTAAACTGGAATGATTAAAGTTTTATTGAATCAAGATTGATCCAAACTAGTGACCGACACGGAATAATTACTGTTGTAATACTATGGAATAAAAATGCCGCTCTTTGGGCGTCAATAATAAAAACTATGTGATCAATCTCCCCGCTTCGGGCGTCGATTGATACACTGCGGATTAATTCCTTGATATAAAATGATGTGATGTTTCTTTTAGGTTGTATAAAGCTCCGTTATCGAGCGCCTATCATCACTGCGGAAAAGATACCGTTTAATCAGCTGTCTATAGCCCCGTGTTCGAGCACTAATTAAATCGGTATTAATATTATTAAAGAAAGAGAAATGTTGATGGCTGTTATTTCACACACGGTTTATTTATATTACACCAGTAAATTACTTGCACATAGTTCAGTTAAATGTTTATCATCACTGCACACTTGTGATATTGAAGTGACTTATATTATAATGTGTTGGACTGTGACTGACTCGTGCGTGAGCGAGGTCCCGGAGATCGTCCTCCTCATCGTGCTCGTCGTCGTCGTGCCATAAACATACGTACAATGGTTTATATATGACATATCCCTTGCATTTTATCCCCTGGTCAACAATGTAAAAACTAACCAATAGACAGAGTCCTGGCGACACGTTTTGTGAAGGCTAGCTTCTTATTGGTATAAAGAAATGGCGTGTTCTTCCAAATACTATGAACTTGTTCCCTTTAACAAGAAAAAACGCAGTTGCGTTTTTACCAAGAAAGATGGTACAAAAAAAATATACTTTAGGGGGAGATCCTTTTCACATATTTTCTGGGAATCGCATGTTTCTTCTTGGATGAATCTTAAAAGGATACTCTACCTATATTGCTTTAAAGAAAAATTACCTTCATCCATGACTTTTTACATAATTTATATTAATCCAAATCAATACATTACACTGTCCCAACTCATATTCGGTGATTGATAAAAAAAAAAGTTTTCTTTGACATACGCAAGTTCTAACTGCTCGCTGACTATGACGTGAGTGTCCTCATCTAAAATTTCCGACAGTGATGTTTGTGAAGGGTTTGTTGCTAGAATATTAGGGATGAATCCGTCCCCACCCTCCACCTCCACTTGTCCTTCGAAAAGGTCTTGCTTAGGTAGCCAATAAGAGATAGACAAAAGTATGGCCCACCATGTAGATATTTACTGTGAAATATAATGTAAATTAAATACATTTTGAATATTAGTAAGTTGGATTAGATCTGATTATCTCTTAATTAATCAAAAGGGATGTGTAAAATATAATCGTTACACTTGGATGAACAATGTATATACAATTATAGTCTACATGGTTTTTTGATCTGGGTATCCGTTTCAAGATGCCAACCGCTCAAAATTATGTTTGTTTCAATACAACGGCCAGTTGCGTGGACCAATTTTAACAAAATTTGGAAGGTAAATTTCTTTAGACTTAGGCAGAATTATGTATGTAGTTCCTATATAGTTTTTCAATCTGGCTATCTGTTTCAACATGGTAGCCGCTTGGAAGAATTCTCGTTTATTAGCTCATCTCAAGATATTTGAATTTAAAATTCCAATTTATCATTCGAGTACTACCTAAGGTGTATCGTTTTAAATTTTTACATATATGGCGAGAATGACGTCTTAAACTGTGTGAACAAAGGCTATTATCTATGAATACATTGTGCTATTGGATGTAGTATTAATTGGTTTTCTCTTTAACTTGAATACCAATGGAATGTATCAACTTTAAATCCAAAGAAAAATATATTAACGATAATAACATAGAGGAAGCCAGGTCTACTGTTTACAGAATCACTAATAATTAGTTTTTATACATTCATTTATACCGTAGTAAAAGAGTTTATTATTGTCCTATCCCGTAAACCATTCATCGCAATATTGACATTTCAAGTACCTTTATGTGTTTATTATGATTATTAACGTTTTTTGGAATATTTTTAGCACCGCGTCTTACTACCCGTTCGGGTTATACGCTTTAATTACTAATTACTCTAATGGATTAGGAATTGGGAAGATTGAATTAGAGTAAGTGAACCCGCATTTGCGCTGAGGGAGAGTGGAAAACCATTTAGGAAAAACCACCTCCAGTTCACCCGACCGAGATTCGAACCTCGATCTCCCGTCCTCAGCAGTCGAGCTCAACACGACAAGCGCGTTAGCCAACTACGCCACCGAGGCGGGTGCTGTTTGGAACGGTTTTTGCTGCTATATACCCTATTTAAAAAATAAGCTATGGATGCGCCTATACACATTAACAACCAATAAACGTAAAACCCTGTTAACTCACTTTTTACTGCTTTTATTTGCAATTTGAGTAGAACTGAACTGCTCTCAACATTGTGAGGCCACTTTCTCCTGGAGAGGGATAATTCAACACTTTATTTTGGGAGAAACCCCCCGTTTCAAGTCTTAACGGTGTTGCCAAAGTTATACCAAGTGAACAGGTGGGTCAGAAAACTAAACTAAACTAAACCACCAAGAATAGCTCACACACTTGCCAATGAATAGCATCATTGCTTCTCGTACCGCCTACGTACTTAAAGTGCACCGGCTGAATTTGTGTTCCTGCGTTGAAGTATATCAGATGTTCTCAAGGTAGGTGCATCAACAGCGCACCATTGTTTGTAGTCTCTCAGCCCTATATGTCAGCAATATTTGTGGACATCGGACTAACCTAACCTAACCTAACTTAACCTAGCACCAAATGATGATACAATATTGAGCGTTTGGGCTACATCATTTGTTGCCCAGTTTGTGGAAAGACTAGCCAGTACTAATGTACCATTGCCCAGGAGGTGCCCAAATGTACTAGCCATACATCCTTTCCATGTCCCGATGAGCTGCGATGATGGTGATATTTCGGGGAAAATACCCAAAGTACCAGCCGGGAATCGTACTCGGGACCCCTAGGTTCGTAGCCAGGTGCACTGACCACTGCACCATAGGGCCGGCTAGCACCAAATAATGAAAAGTGATTACCATATGCCGATTATATTTTACAGAGTTACTTTCAACTTTCCCGCCATCACTGTGAGCACAAGATGTTTACCATGCTACCACGTTATGCAGTTGTTGTTTTCTCCTGTGCGCTTTAGATACAAGGCCTAGGTGGGCTCTTGATACGAGGCCTAGGTGCGCTTTAGATATGAGGTTTCTCCCTTTTTTGCGCTTTTGATATGAGGCCTAGGTGCGCTTTAATTATGAGGTTTCTCCCTCTTTGGCGCTTTTGATAAAAGGCCTAGGTGGGCTCTTGATACGAGGCCTAGGTGCGCTTTAGATATGAGGTTTCTCCCTTTTTTGCGCTTTGATGATCTCCGTCTCGGATAAACTTTATTTCAGTAGATATTGTATTATTATTATTATATTTTATTAGCGCCGCGTCTTACTACCCTAATACCTGATGTTTTACCTGTGTGCTATAATATTTAATATTGGCTGTATTTTTTTAATGAATTTTCTCTTTATGTCAGAACTTGATGAGATATTCTTATACTGAAATATTTTATAACATTTGTCACAATTTCTAGTAGAATTAATTCGAGATTATAATCTCGGTCAGGTACATTGAGGTTTGTATTTTCCCACTATTTATTGATGCAAGTGCGGGGACGTTTCATTTAAATTCTACCTTGCTCATACTTACCCCGTTATTGTAAATATGCAGATAGCCCGGATGGGTTGTAAGGCGTGATGTGCAAAAAATACAATTATACTGCTAATTTATTTAAATTTAATATAACCTTACAATAAAATGTAGAGCTCTTTCTCTTCAGTCAGATAACCTAGTTGAGTCGATAGAGTGTCTGCCTACAGAGCGAAGGGTTTCAGGTTCGATTCCCGGTATGATCAAAATATTCATTATTTGAGAAATTAGGGTCTCCTTCCCTTTTCAGTGATAAATCGACCGTTTTGCTACCCGCTTCTTTGGCCGCATCATCTAACGCTACTCTCACTATAGACTATACTGCTGATGACCGGGAGATACAGGTTCGAATCTCACTCGGATGGTCTTTACAAAATGGGCGTCCACGCAAATACGGGTACACTTCCTCTAAATATACCCTTCCATATCCCTCAAACCACTAGCGTAGTTAGTTCATAAACGTATAACCCAAAGGTGTAATAAGACGCGGATCTTAAAAATAACCGTTGTGGGACTGGATGTTGCGTCTGTTCTTGAGATACGTTAGATTTATTATTATTATTAATATTATTAGCACCGCGTCTTACTACCCGTTCGGGTTCCACGCACTTAACGCTAAATGTAATGGTAGGATGATTGTGAGATGAAATGGAGGACCTACAGTTTAACGTGGAATCCGAACCACGGTGGAGGCCTGGCATTCCTCACATTCACAAGATGTCTTGTCAGAGGTGAAGGAAGGGTTTGGTAATCAGATAAATCTGTGCCGGGACCGAGGAAAGTTAGATTTAAAGTCGTGTCTGTGATATTGTGGTCAGAGCTTCTGTCTACAGATCCGGAGGTTTCAGGTTCCATCCCCAGCGCTTTCCGAAGCAGTGGGTCTGGAACACGGTCGGCTTAGCCTCGCGGGGACAAATGAGAAACTGTTTGAATAAAAAGTGAGCTGTTCCAATCTAGAAAACTGATATTAACGACCGGACGGTTATTTAGGCTGACACCTTGGATTTTGGTTTGAAATAATCAAGCGTTTCAGAAACTGCACTTTAAATGACTTAAATACAAATAAAATCTTGTTCTTTAAAGTTGATGAAATTGTATGAAAGAAAGTTTGACTGTGATAAATGTACAGACATACACAGACAGATTCTCCTCGTGTTTTTGTTTTAACTTATTTAAAAAGCTGAATCTTTGTTGTATTAAAAAAACAAATAATAAAAGACACGTGGTATTTAAGAAACCAGACATGAAACATTCTTGTCTAATGAACCAACACGTCTGGGGACGAAGAGAGGTCCAACCAATGACAAATTTCAGTTGACTTAATGAAAAAGAAGATGAATAAGAAACGGCAAAAGAAGGAAGGACTCGTGTTATTCGTCGTGGGGATATCTTGAGGTCTAAAACTGTTCCGCTGTCTGTTAAGGTGCCAGGATGTTGAGTGTAATAATCACCCAAGCATGTACTAATAGAAATAGTAGTAATATTAAGCAGCTAACTAAAATCGAGGTACAACGTGACTGTTGACATAACATGCCATGTCGTCGGTTGCGTCTTAACTAGTTTAGATCAATCATGCGTCCTCCTCTTCTAGTCAAACAAACAACCTTAATATTTTAGTTAACATACAGTTAAACTTTTGAGCCCGCAATGGTAGGCACGCGGACTAAACTCCAAGCTCATCTGGGTTTAGTTTGCCAGTGACAATGAGACTGGTGTTCGAATCCTTAGAGATCTAGAGATGTTAGGCTCGAATCCTAGATTTCCAGAATCTCTCGAGTCCTATGGTATTTGAGAGATTAGAGATTCATACAAACCTCAAAAAAGTATCTCGAATCCAATTTGAAACAAAAAGAAGTATATAGACTTTTTATTTTGTAGTTGGCAGAGAAACAAAATAACATAAAAGGATGAATTAATATGTATTAATATTTATAATTTACTTTTAAAAATGTTCTTCTATTAGTTGTTTATGAAGACATAGTCATGATAAGTCCTTCAACGACTTCTTTTATTTATTTAAAAAAAAAGAAGATTCTAAGATTCGAAAAGAAATTTAAAATTCAGATTCGAGAAATATAGGATTCGACCCATCTCTAGTTTTCTCCTAAATATATTTACTAATTATGCACCTATGTACTAATTAGACTAATGTTTTAGGGATTAGGAAGGTTATATTTAAAGAAAGTGTACCCGCATTTGTGTGGAGGGGAAAATGTAAAACCATTGAGGAAAAGCTACCCTCTTATCTTCTTGTATTAATCTTGAACAAAATCTATCAAACATTTTCATATTATGCACGGCCAAGGACAGACACAGATAGAGTTGTAAAATTCACTTTTTTTTTGTTCAGGTGTACATCAAACGTAAGAATTCATCATAATCTCGAGGTAGAAAAATGGTCACGACTACAATTATTATTCTTTTCTTTTGGTATGAAAAAGTAAAAATAAAATAAAGAAATTAGCATTTTAAAATAAAAATATATTAAACCACCCAAATTTTGCCGTTGTCAAGACTTGAATTAGTTTTCTGGTTCGAGCCAAATTTTTTAGGTCCTGTTTAATCTGCCGTGAGATGGGCTCCTAAGGGTGCGATTGACACGCATTTGGTGGCACGCGCATCCTTACATTACGAGCTGGAAGACAAGGAGAGGCCAAACCATACTGGTTATCGTGGGATTAGCTGATATAAAACATTTCATAGCGTTATTAAACTAGCATGGAGTTCGCTCGTATATTTTAAATGTTCAAATGAGAAGTAATGTTACCTACTACTCATAGTTTAATACTTTCACCGTAATGGTTCATTTAAAGTCTTGGGGGTATTATCGTCCATTAGTGATATGAAAGGCCTACAGGTTAGCAGTTTTATTGGTTTACATAAAATGGGTTTCATTGGTTCAATGTGGTGATCATTTCGATGATCGTAATATGTTTTTTTTTAATTAACCACTTAAGGCTGCACCTAACCCTTTCCATTTTAATTTTAACATTTTATTTACCCTCTTCAGTGGATGAATGGGTACTCTTACAATAGACTGGACTATCAATGACGGTGAGATTGGGTTTCGAATCCTGGTCGGGTATACTGAGGGTGCTGTTCCCTACATTGTTTTCCACTTTTCCTCCGTGAAAATGTGGGTACAATTCCTTTGCATTCAACCTTACTCATACCTAATACACCATCGTAGTTAGTACATATGCACATACCATGAACGGGTGTGTTAGGAAAAATCCCGTTGATTTATGTGGTCGGAAATTTTCTGTGATTTTTAAAACTTATAATTCATAATTCTAGAACTTACATCATTGGAAACCTTCCACGTAATTCTCACTGTAAAATCAACGTCTTTAGCGTTGTTATAGAAAATTCTCTGCCAAAACTCTTTAAACTTCAATAAATGTTTAACCTTTTTTTTATTTAACAGTGTAGTGCGTATGACCCGAACGGGTAGTAAGACGCTGTGCTAATAATAAAAATAAAAATAATTTAACAGTGGATTATTATTATTATTATTATTATTATTATTATTATTATTATTATTATTATTATTATTATTATTAGCATCGCGTCTTACTACGCGTTCGGGTTATACGCACTTACGCTCATGTGTAATCTCATTTAATCTCACAATCACCCTACCATTACACATTAGCGTACGTGCGTATAACCCGAACGGGTAGTAAGACGCGGTGCTAATAATAATAATAATAATAATAATGATAATAATATAGATATAGAAATCTCATCAACCATCATTATAGGTGCCTAACTATTATAAAGAAAACTAGGTATTTGACTAGATAATATTTAGGCCTACTTATCTTTTATAAAATCCTGTTAAAAAAACACTTTCCAACATTTCTTGAAAAAACGCATCTTCTCATAAAGGGTTGTGAGGTTTGAATCTGCTCCACATCTAATCAATATCATCAAAGTTGACCGCAAAGAATGTTTGTATTTTTTAAAATGACCATAATAAGTCTTACCGTGAACCCCCTTTGTCACTGACTCAACCAAGCGAAATGTGAAATCTTAGAAATGTATGAACATTCCATATTTCACAGAAAGGAGAGTTTTCTTACGGGGCTATACGTGTGTGTGGGCTGCCTTGACCAAACATGTCGACCTTCGTGCGTGGCCAGACTACCTACCTGTCCCATTGCTCGTGTCACCACGGTTCATAGCGCTCCTGATCTAATGCTTCACGTGACCCGTCGTGCGTAGTATAGTCAAGGTGATCGATATCATAAGACAGAGGTTCATAAGCTTTCTCAGTTCACGGCACCCTTAGGATCTCAGGAATATTTTTTTTCACGGCGTCCCTAAGTCTAAATAAATACCCAACAGACCCGTTTATTAAGTGACCAGATACAAAAAATTTAATGGGGTGTGGAAGGCGAGTGCGGAAAACGGGTGGTGGTTTTTTTTAATTTTGTATAACAAATAATACTTTTTTAGCAAAATAAAAGTCACAGTGGAAATGTTTAGTTTAATTTTCCTTACATAGCGAAATCAATAGTTCATGAATATCTGTCATGTGAATATGAGTATTTTGATGAGAAACATTTTAAAAGAAAAGGAAAAAAAATCACTGAATTCTTGGCCACTCTTGACTATCACTAGTGCATGGTTGAACACCGTTGATAGTAATAATACACTTACTCCTGTCAAATGGGCTCCCCTTCCCTGTGCCACCACATAACAATTCACTTATCGCTGTCAAATGCGCCACACAATCCAGTGGCACTACATAACAATTCACCTACCGCTGTCAAATGTGTCACACGATCCAGTGGCACTACATAACAATTCACTTATCACTGTCAAATGTGTCACACGATCCAGTGGCACTACATAACAATTCACTCATCACTGTCAAATGTGTCACACGATCCAGTGGCACTATATAACAATTCACCTACCGCTGTCAAATGCGCCACACGACCCAGTGGCACTACATAACAATTCACTTATCGTTGTCAAATGTGTCACACGATCCAGTGGCACTACATAACAATTCACTTATCGCTGTCAAATGTGCCACACGACCCAGTGGCACTACATAACAATTCACCTACCACTGTCAAATGTGTCACATGATCCAGTGGCACTACATAACAATTCACTTATCACTGTCAAATGTGTCACACGACCCAGTGGCACTACATAACAATTCACCTACCACTGTCAAATGTGCCACACGACCCAGTGACACTACATAACAATTCACTTAACGCTGTCAAATGTGCCACGTGACCCTCTGGCACTATGTAATAAATAACAAAGCACTTGTTGCTGTTAAATGGGCCACATGACCCTGTGCCACTACGTAGTAACACCGAGCCAGTGTCCCTTGCCTTGGAGCGAGCTAGCAAGCTGCCATGTATGGTCAGATCTTCTCTCCCCTCCTCCTACAACCCTCCCACCGGCTCGCTGATGATGTGTGACGTCACACGCGGAGCCCTCTAGTCGATCCTCCTCACGTCAGTCCGGTTTGCTGATCGCGATCGTGGGCCGCACTTCACTTGAATGTGCGCGTTCTTCACGGTTTTGCAAGTTGCGGGAATCTCTTTCTCTCTCACTCTTTCTAGTTGTAAACCCCGTTGAGGTTTTGGGTGGGTCAAGTTTTCGAAAGCTATAATTTCACAAACGATCTTTTTGTTAAATATTTAGAAGACATTTTGCCACAAACATTTTTTTAACTAAAATTATAAGTGTATTATTTCCAGTTTTTATTGAAAATTTTTAGGTCAGATCTATTACTATGATTACATGTATTTTTAAGTACCAATACATTGATAACAAATTAGCTAAACACTACTAAGTTGAGATGATTGGCGGTTGACAAAGTGAGTCTCTCTTCACCTCCTCTTGACCTGCTTCCAGACCCTGAGGTGAACCACACGTTCGGCCCATTGGATGGTTCCTTGTACGCCACCATCAGCAAGAAACAACAGCTGCAACAAGAGGCGCAAGAGCGCGAAGAAAGGAACGCGAGAGAGGCGGCCAGGGACTCTGGGGGCGGGGCGGGGGCGGTCATCGGCAGCCCGCACACCGTCTCCATGGACTCGGGCATCTCCTCTGCCGGGAACGGGCTGCTTCATCAGGCCAGCAAGGCACACACCACCAGCAGCAACAACACGTCCAACTCTTCCACGTCACCGCCCCTCAACGGCGGGACGCATCATCGTCCCCAGCCGTCCCCGTCCACGTCCGCCACTACGCCCCTGTCACCTGAGGAATCTCATCGGGCGCTGGACGAGCTCCTCAACGACATGCTTCAGACGGTGGAAAACATCCCCGACCTCCCCCCTAGCACCTCCACCTCACCTTTCGGTGGTAGGAGCTACTCCAGACAGCAGCATCACGACACCTCGACATTAGATGACCTTGAGCAGAACACCAACATCCAGTACTCGGCCAGTGACGTAACGGGCTACCACCACTACCAAGTGCCGCCGGCCCCCCGCTCCGCATCTCTCCCCGTCACCACCAATAGCTCGCAGAAAGAGAAACAGCAGCAGTTGAACAACGGTTATGCTGCCGGCGACATCCTCTCCGCCACTGGGGACGCTGACATCTTGAGCTACATCGACGACGTCACGGTCGGAACGGAAGAGACGGACATCCCTTACCACGCGAGGCAGGACAGCCAGCCTTTCACATACGGCGTCATACCCATACCCGGGAGTCATCACCACCAGCCGCAGCAATCGTCGTCGACCGCGGTAGCGTCGTCTGCACCGAGCATGCTGCAGATGCACCAGGGGCTAGCGAGCCCAAGTCTCGTCCGCAAGGCGAGCTTCAAAGGGACGACGTCGGTGACGTCGACGCCTGTACGGCACTCACCGCCCAGAGACTTCGTAGACGGAGAGTTTTCTCCTCCAAGCAGGGACTACCACCTGAACAACGGCAGTGGCAGTTTGTCGCCGAGATCTCCTGAGTTTCACGATGGGTGAGTGCTGCCTCCATCTTTCTACACTAGATTACAACGTCAATAGTTCAAGCTGAGAGAGAAGGACTTTTATATTTTTACTTTTTTAGTCATAGTTATCTCAACAGCTATTAAATATGTATCATGGGTATCGGGCACTTCAAGCAGGACTTTTTTTTTCCTCGTCGTTTAAAAAGTGTTATGTTATAATGCCAACAGACTTATGACATATTCAAGAATGGTTGAGATTACTAAGTTTAGAGAATTAAATTAAACGCTTCCATTGAAGCAATATTTTATTTATTTTGGCCACAAAGTTTTTTTTATAAAAATAATTAAATTTTGGAAGTCAATCGACCTAAAATAGTAAACATAGTAGCTACCAAAAAAAAAACAGGATTATAATGGTAACAAACTTTTTACTTAGAACTAGTATACAAGTACAATGTACCTAGTAGTATTATGATTTTACCAATCTTTCAGATTCTTGAACCAGAATAAAGTAGGTCGGGGGTCACGGTTTGGTCATCACAGGCTTATATGAACAAAAACATGTCCGTTTTAAAACTAGAGTGAAACTTTAACAGACGTCTGATGACCCTTTTCAATGTCCATCAAATTACCATCCCCATCGGTGAACATTCGGACAAAGTTCACCTTTTCTGGTTTGCCAGAGACAAAGAGGTCGGATAGCGAATCTCAGCCGGGTGTACTCATGATCTTTTATTCTTAATGGTTTTCCCCTCTCCTGCCAAGCAATACGGTTATAATTGCTCAAAGTTATACCTTACTCATCCCCACCACATTGGTGTAATTAAATGCGTATATTATTATTATTATTAGCACCGCGTCTTACTACCCGTTCGGGTTATACGCACTTACGCTAATGTGTAATGGTAGGGTGATTGTGTGATGAAATGGAGGACCTACAGTTTAACGTGGAATCCGAACCACGGTGGAGGCCTGGCATTCCTCACATTCACAAGATGTCTTGTCAGAGGTGAAGGAAGGGTTTAGTAATCAGATAAATCTTTGCCGGGACCGAGGATTGAACCCCGGCCGCCAGCATAGAAGTCTGACACCTTACCCCTAGACTACCAGGTCACCTAAATGCGTATAGCTCGAGCTGGTAGTAAGATGTGGTGTTGAAAAAATAAAAATAATAAAACGCGTCCAGTTTTTAGTTAGTATTAACAATATTAATTAAAAAACTAAACCAATCAAATCTATGTTATAGTCACTGCTAGTTGTACTGTCATGTGATATCTAACTAGCCAGTTAGTTGCTCTCAATAATTGATTTACATTTATAACCCATAATTTAACTAATAATAATTAACAAAAAAAAACATTAATGGTGAAATTGTATGCGTTGTTGTTGTTTTTTCACATCTACTAATTAATTTTTAAATTATTCTCGAATTTTGAAGGGTTTTTCCGTCAGAATTTCCCAAGGGACAGCCTCCTGGCCCAGTTCCGTGAGAGTACTCACCCCCCTCCCCCCAAAAAAAAGCATATCCACAAAACCCACTCACAAAAATCCCGGATCCGCCTCTGGTATAGCCCGGGCAGGTAGTTAAACTCTGTGGGGAAAAAAATTACAAAAAATAATATCCTTTTGAAATAAATTATAACTCATGTTTTTAACACGAAATTTATTTCAAGAATTAAAAAGTTATGAAAATAATTTACTATCTTTGAATACGAGAAGCTTAAATAATAACATTCCTTAATACATATGGTGTTATTAAAATGTCTAGTTAAATATTCTCTTGTCTTAAATAAATATTTTGTTGTGACATTTAACGTGCACGTTCTAATTACACATTAAATCAACACACGACATACCCCTGGAGCAATATTAATACTCGCATCCAATTTTAGCGCCTTGATAGTCACTAATTAGACAGCATTATGAACTCGTCCGTATACAACACAATATAGAATCAAACCAGGGTCTCATAGACTTATGATCGAATACTTTGACCGCTTGGAAATATATAGTAGGATTTTGATAGAAATGAAATTAAAAAATTAAAACACCGAAATGGGGCCAACATTAATAACGTATTAGTGATATCGTATAGGTATTGATAGTATCAAAAGGAACCGCTGTGTATCACATACACAAACACATACAAATTATAAAAATGTTGGCCTCGAATTTATGATAAATGTTGTCTGTCACTTTATGTGCCCCCGAACGCCAAAAAGTGGGTATTTCAGTCCTCATTAACCCCATGTAGGTTATGTGAGTGCTTTCATAAGTCTGTCTGTCTTTGGGGCTGTAGTCGAAACAGTAAATCATGGCCAATACTTGTTAATACCTTGAAGTAAAATTGTGATTTTGATTCTAGCACTAAAATTAAGAAAATTTTACTCTTGATTTATCATTTTTAAACGTGTGAATGCGTGAAAGCAGATTTAGTAACTTTTATAGCTGTCAAATAAGGCTCTTCCTATGAAGATTGTTCTGTAGAAAGACTATTGATTATTACATTTCAATTAGTGTTTCTAGAAAAATTCAACTGGGTTTAAAAATAATGTTTTGTTTGGATTGTCATTTTTACTTTATAATGCAGATAAAATATCTTAATTATATTAAATGTTGGCCTCGAATTTATGATAAATGTTGTCTGTCACTTTATGTGCCCCCGAACGCCAAAAAGTGGGTATTTCAGTCCTCATTAACCCCATGTAGGTTATGTGAGTGCTTTCATAAGTCTGTCTGTCTTTGGGGCTGTAGTCGAAACAGTAAATCATGGCCAAACTTGTTAATACCTTGAAGTAAAATTGTGATTTTGATTCTAGCACTAAAATTAAGAAAATTTTACTCTTGATTTATCATTTTTAAATGTTACAACGGCTTGGTTCAAAATTGATATTTGTGGAGTGTTTGACCTGATAAAATGACATTATATTCATGTTTTTCTATGAAAATTTGATTTAAAAGAAGTTTTAAAATGATTAATTTATTTGAAAATTTGAAATTCATCTTAAATGGATCTATACTTTTGACTAAAAATGGGTATCTGAGCACTCTTTTTACACTATAATTAAGAACAAATGTTAATTTTCTTTTTAAAAAAATCCTTTGTTTTAACAACATTGTTCATAATTTATATCCGAGGAAAGTTTAATATTGATCGCATGGTCGCAAAAATTATGTTGTTTTATCTGAGGGATATATATTCAAGGTTAGTTAACTAGTAAGCAAATTTGGAAATTTGGTTTCTAATTATAATCGATCAACCATCTGAGAAAGCACTTTTTAAGTTCGTTTTAATACCATCCCGAGGCTTTGCGCATATTATACACAAATAGGGTAGGTACAGTAGCCCCATGGCCTCTTTGGTGCTGACTGACAGCTCAAAACTGACTTCTGACAGTCAAAATTTATATATATACCTAAATTTTGAATGTCAGAAGTGGCATTTGCTAAACACATGTTTTTGAAGATCATCTGGTTCAGCGTAGGGATACGTAATTTGGTCTGGTAACTTTTTAAAGCTGTTAGAAGTTAGCTGTGAGCTGTCAGTCAGCACCAAAGAAGCCATGGGGCTACTGTAGTATAACTAGAACGGGTAATAATAAGACGCGATGCTATAGTAATAATTATTACTATTATTTCTTTGATGTGTTAAGGATGAAATGTGATAATCAACCACAGTAATAATATAATTATCTACAGCGGAGAGGCAGAGACTATAGTGTCTATAGTGGCTACATTGTGGCGTTATGCCACATTTACACCGACTTTCTTCTAGCAACGAACTCTCTTGATTTACCGCGAGTTCAAATAAAGGACCTCCTTAAGATAACTTTGTAGCGGTTTATTTGTTTTCGCTTGCACACACTTTCCTCCGTTTCCAAAATGACGTAAGTTGCTATTATTTTTAGTAGGATGTCGTGTTTTTGTTAATGACCTAGATCGATTCACTTGGCGCTCGCACTGCTATGTTTGTTACGGCATCTTACCGATCCAGAGGCGTGAGGCTTGTTAGTGTTGGACGGGGTAGTTGAGAACATTCTACCATCAACATTTTATAAACTATAAATAGTGATTCAATGGTTTCATATCATTACAGTTCACGAGCTATAAGGGAACGAACTTACTATATTATGGTTTTCATGTACCGTTGTTAAGGTAAAGTATATTAATCCATGAAAATTAACAATTTAATTGAAAAGTGAATAATCTGAATATGATGTCACCCAGGTGAGCTCTACCGGACGTCAGACAAACCTCAGCAAGTTTTCCATCACTTTCCTCGGAATAGATCCTCTAATTGTTTCCGACCCACCCTGTATAAGTAGCAACTTTTTGAACTTTCGGAGAAGATTCATCCCAGTACGATCTGACTATATTGTATTTTTTTTTAATTCAGCACCACGTATCACTGCCCGTTCGGGCTATACGCTTAAGTACTAATTATTATAATGGGTTAGAAATTGGGAAGGTTGAATTTATAGGAATTGAACCCGCATTTGTGTAAAGGGAGTGTGGAAAACCATTTAGGGAAAACTTGCCCCCAGTCCATCCGACTGAGAATCAAACAGTGATCTTCCCATCCTCGGCAATCTAGCTCAACACGGCACTAGTGTGTTAGCTAACTACACCACCGAGGCGGGTGACTATACTGTAGAATAGTTGCGTTTCTAAGCTAGGGCGGCGTTTATGTTTAACCTTGTTTGCTACAATTAGTTCGGGTTTCCCCTACTATTTGATCAAGCAACACTGCAAGACCTTCAAAACACTCGCTATACCATTTGTTTACTAACAACGCGCGGCTATCGGTTAATAATGACGAGTTGCACGATCACATCTTGCGTGCTCATAACATATATTATATGTCAAGTCGGATTACCTATACACCCACAAATGTGGACAGGAGGTATAGGACGTCAGGCTCGTAATGGATCGGACTACCGGTGACTTGTAAGTCAAGGTTTGTATCTTGGCCAAATGCATCGGGGTGGTCTTCTATAATATGTAACATAGCACTGATGTTTTCCGTGCCAAAACAAATTAATTTCCTCATATGTACTCTCTCCTTTCTTACTCCTTGGATTAATAAACATGAAACCAGCTTTGATGGTCACGTGGGCCAAGGCGTCAACGCCGTCTGGTCTGTTTCACCGGGTGATGTGGAGGTTGGGGCTAAAATTCCGGTTGGATCTATTGAGGAATTAGTTTAATATCTTCCCTCCCCGCAAATACGTGTGCATTTCCTCTAATTATACATTCCTCATCCCATTAATGTAAATATGAGAATAGACTGATGGGTTTTAAGACGCGATGCTAAAAACAAAACTTGGTGCTAAACTTTCTCCAGAAAAACGAACTTAGTCAAATTTTCATGGTAAAGGCCTTATTTTAAATCTATAAACGCTACTATATCTACTTTCACGTCTGCAACTGTCACTTTTTATTAATAGTATCAATATCTTAATTTAATACCAATAGCATGACTCAGTTTTATCAATTTTAGCTGCGAGAAATAAAATATGTTTGTATTTTCTAAATTACCCTTCCTCTGAAATTGGGACTGTTTATAATACCGCTCCAAATCTACAAAAGTTGAAAGGTTTCAATGTCTGACTTGATTGAATCTAGTTTGCGAGTTTTTGGATTTTAACAAACTTGGAAAATAAGTGACCGACCGACCTTGACTGTACCTCATGATTTTTGCATCGCCGTTTTTAAAGGCACATAGTCCTCTCTAGCGCCAAGTCATTCAGCCTAATAGTAGATTTTAGATAGTTCGATCATCCTGTAGACCACAGGTATTTAATGACCAGACAATATTCTAATGTTGGGTTCCTCTGACCCGTTTTCTCAGGTCTCGCACACGGGATACCCGTGGTCCGCGGCAATTCTCCCCCCCCCCTCCCTCCCATTTCCCACCGTTTCCTCCGCCGACTCCATGCGGTACAGCCAACCCGCAGCCATAAATCCCGCGCCTCTCTCTGCGACCGACCATCTGTTGCCTTATCAGCCTCGAACCCTGCCTCTAAACCCGCCACTGATAACACCTAAAAGCCAAAATGGTCACCAGATGCGCAATTTTTTCGTCGGTACCATCGACGTTTTTTTTATACTTTGTTTTAAGTGGTATTTCCATCGAAAGGGAAGTGATTCTTAGAGCAGATGTTTCTGTTTCTCTCGGTGGTT